>JANIEX010000830.1:0-19149 GCA_027627405.1 Leucocoprinus birnbaumii
CCCCACCTGTTCAACCCCCACCCGTTTATCCACCGCCTGTTCAACCACCTCCTGTTCATCCACTTCATGCTCAACCACCGCCTGTCCAGTCTCCTCTTGCGCTCCCACCTCCCGTTCAGCCACCTCCCGTTCAGCCACCTTCGTTCAATGCAGCCGCATCACATTCCTCGCCTATAAGCTCTAAACAAACTAGGACTTGACGATGTACTCCCAGATCCCAACCCGTTGTACTTGCCTTCGGGCACTGTATCATATACTGATATCCCAACAACCTCGCCCCAATCTTACTCCAAGATATAAGTCTCGCTCTTAAAGCGTTTTCTGCTAATTAGCAGTAGGCTATAGCATTATACCATTACTTAGTTTTGGACGTGGCGTTGACGGATCATTAATCATCAAATCAACCGTTTATTTAAAAAATCCACCGGCAATCAGTGCATGTATATTATGAATCCATGATCGCGTTACGGTCGCGCCATCGTGAGCCTCCCATGGAAGATGCTATATGTTATCCATGGCTATACTTTTTAATTGCACAACCGTCCTCCTGTTTCTAACGTTAACTTAAACATGGCCACCAATATTACATTCCATCCTGGTAAAGTCCTATACATCATTTGTACAAAAAGATGCTCATTTTTTGATCAAAATTGCAGGCTCTGTGACTACGCAAGAGCGATCTGACTTGTTGGGTCAGAAGGGAGCAACGATATGGTTGACTGGGCTGAGTGCAAGTGGCAAGGTCAGAAAACCATAAGTGTGATGGCACTCCCCGATCTAAATTCCTCATTTATCAGTCGACGATCGCTTGCGCGCTAGAGCAGCATCTTCTCCATCTGAAGAAGTTCAGCTACCGCCTTGATGGCGATAACATCCGGTTTGGTCTGAATAAGGATTTAGGATTCGACGAGCAGTCGAGGAATGAGAATATCCGTCGGATAGGAGAGGTACGTTGTCCGAGAGGCTGTCGATCGTAAATTGACCAGCATTTAAGGTTTCCAAACTATTCTCAGATGCTTCCGCAATTACAATAACTGCCTTTATCTCTCCGTATCGCAAGGACCGACAGGTCGCAAGAGAACTGCACGAATCAGCATCAATACCCTTCATTGAAGTTTTCGTCGATGCTCCCTTAAGCGTCGTGGAGGAACGGGATCCCAAGGGCCTCTACAAAAAAGCCCGGGCCGGTGTGATCAAAGGTGGGAGAGCTTATAATCGTGTCGGTAAATCTCACACTCATTATCCCAAGATTTCACCGGTATCTCTGCTCCTTACGAAGAGCCCGAGAAACCTGAGATTCACATCAAGACAAACGAAAACTCAGTCGAAGATGCCGTCCGAATCATCTTTGAATACCTGCAAAGTAAACAATACATCTAAGCTGTTGTACATGTAATGGACTGTCCACATAGAATTACAAGTAGTAGATAGAGGAACCATCATCAACGCCATACGCCTGGTATTTCGTGAGATGGGCTATCGTGCACGCTGCCTTCAATAGCCGAGGTCGGTTCTTGTTCTTCCTCTATCACGTCATTTGGAGGGAGGCTCAGTATTGAGGTCAAGCCGCCTTCCAGAACAGCCAGCCAGCCAGCCAGTTGCTCGATTGTTTGTGTCATTTCATGATTCAGGTGCTCTCGACCGTTATTCATGAGAGAGGTATAGTCTAATGGCTTGATAGGTGCCAGAGACGACATGTCGATAGGGCGAGTCGGAACTTTGCTTTCTAGAATGTCCCCTTTGTTGACCAAGTTTTGTGTATACGGGGAGGCGGAGCGGGATACCAGAACATCTTCGTCTGAAGTTTGACGCAACACGGACGGTGAGCGACGATAATCTATACTCGACGACAGTCCAGATGGGGCGTGATTACGAGACGAGGAAGTGAAGACAGAGGGTGACGGCGGTAGAAGGTCCGTAAAGCCGAGATGGTGCTCAGAGGAGAGTGATGGAATCTATTATGAGGTTGGTAGTTGTACTAGGAAGCATTAGAAAGTCTGCCTCACCTTTAAAACATCCTTCAATCCAGGAGTTCCAAGAGATGCTTCGGAAGCACTTCGTTCTGGAAGCCCCCAAGTCGGAAGTTTGGGGGGCTCAAGTAGCGAGTCATCACTCAAGTCTGGAGGTTTAGAACCATACCGACTGTGTGACTGGTGAACTGATGTAGCGGAGCGTGCACGATACATAGAAGGTGGCGCAAGTGGTTGCACGGCAGTTCGTCGAGAAATAGTATCAACTGAATGGGCAGCTTGATGGGAACTAGAGGCACCGACATCAGCTGGTTTGGGGTGAGGAAGCTGCGGGGGGACATCTCCAGCCTGAGACTTGTTCTTCGCTCTTGGGTTCATTGGGAAGCGAAAGGCAGCGGGAGAGGCGAGGTCACGGTCTTGGAAACGATGCTCTGGAACTGGAGCTTCGGCATTGCTTTGCGAGCGCTGGCGGGTCGGGTGAGGTCTTTTCGGCGAAGATGGGGACTTAGGAGCGGCACTGGGCTGTACAAGAGGTGAGGGACGGCTGATTACTGAAGGAAGATCATCTAGGTCTGGTATCTGGATGGAAGTCATGGCCACTGTGTCCATGTCCGATGTGCTAAGTGGCGCCTTGTCCAAGGAGCTGGAGAGTTTTGTGTCAGGTACTCGACCCCTATTAGGTGTAATGTCAGGCATTGGTGGGGGAAGCTGGGGAGCACTTTGATTTCGAAGTCGTAAGCCGTTCTGCATAGCGGGTGCTTTGATCGTTTTGTCGGGAGGAGGGGTCATCGCAGGGGGAGTAGAGGAATGTGGGGGGGAATTGACCGGCATTGGTAGAGAACGAAAGGATTCTGCCTCCGGGGCAGAGCTGTCGCCAAACAGATGACGCAAAGACGTAGGCAACGCAGAGTTTGACCCTGCTGCTCGAATAGTGTGCTGCTCGTAATCCTGGCTTTCATTCGGGGACTCTGTATCTAGCGATCCTTCGTCGTGTCGAGGAAAATTTCGGCTGTTGATCGTTTCAAACTCCCAGTCATCATCTTCATCACCCGAACCAGCCCTTCCGTCGAAAGTCAATAGGGAAGGTTTAGACCATGTATTTGATCACTCACTCCTCCGCTTCCTTTTCCCAGTCTAGCGGGCCGGCAAGGCTGGCCCTCGGCCCCTTCTGTTTGAGCCGCATAATGAGCTCTGTAAGAATACCCAAGCCCACTTTGGCTGTGGATTTGATCCATTTCGTCTTCAAAAGCTCATCGGAAGGTAATCTCTACCCAGAGGTCAAGGTTTGACAAACGTGGAGAAAAAGATCAACGCACCTCAGTGGGAAGTTCTTTGAGGCAATAACCCATAAACTCGCGCAAGTCCTTGCTACCTTCTTGCTCGGAAAGACGAGGTGGCTTTACCCTGGGGATTAAATCCATAACTTGAAATCGATCGAGGTTGGAGTGGGGAGGGCTGCCTTTGATCATCTCGTAAACCATGATGCCAAGACTCCAGATGTCAGCTTTTGTGTCGTAGGCAGCGACGCTCTGGACAACCTCAGGAGCCATCCAATAGGGAGTTCCGGTGAGGGTGTTGCGTTTGCTGGTGGTTGTGGCGAGAAGAGCAGAGACACCAAAGTCACAAATCATGACTTTCCCGGTAGCAGTGATGAGGATGTTGGCGGCCTTCATGTCACGGTGAATGACGGGCACCTTGTGAAGGTAGCTCAAGCCGACCAGGACTTCACGAGTGATGACAGAGGCATACTTGTCCTCGAGGCAGCCATCTTTGGAGGCTTTCATGAGGGCATCGACGCTGCCGCCCTGGGCAAACTCCATAACAATCCAAACACGAGGACCATCCATATAGCAGCCAAAGTACTTTGTTACATTCGGGGCATCGCGGAGCTGAGAAAGGAGAGTGATTTCGCGCTGGATGTCGTCTACGTCGTCGTCAGGGGTGTCGAGGTTTATGATTTTGAGGGCGACAATGTTTCCTGTAGGAATGTGCCTTCCCTTGTGAACCGAGCCATAGCCACCCTTGCCGACAGTCTCGAGGCGTTCATAGAGCTGGTGGACCGACGGCTGGCTCATTAGTCCTGCGAGGACGAGAACAGCCGCCTGCTTAATTCCTGCCCCGGTCACGCGCATATCACGTGACAGATAAGATATGAACGAGTCACCGCACAGTCGCGCTCAGAAATGGATCTCGAGACTGTCAAGCAGGACCTCGTCTCTCGCGAGTTTCGCGCCGTCGTCCTTGCTGGCTTTGGAAACGAGTAAGTGTTTTCTCTGACCCGCTGCCTCGCTAACTCCTCACAGGCTCCAGCCCCTCACAGGCGACTATGGCGACGAGCCGTCCCCGAAGGCCCTTCTCCCTGTGGCCAACAGGCCCATGATAGAGTACCTTCTCTCCTGGATAGAACAGTCAGGCATCAAGGGTTCGCTTGCTCCTCTTGCTTGAGCCCTGAATCTGTGCTGATGATCCTCAAGATGTCCTCTTGATCTGCCCTGCTATACACCGGCCTGCTCTGTACCACCATATCCATTCAGACGTATCCTCATCTAATCTAAATGTCGACCTCCAGACCTATGACGAAACGATAGACAGCGGTGTCGGCACCTGTGAACTGCTCCGGCACTTTGCTCATCGTGTTCAGGAGGATTTCGTGCTTCTTTCTTGCGACTTCATAGCCCCGCCATCTCTCCCTCTCTCTACCCTACTCAATCAGTTCCGCGCAGACTCTGGATCCAATGGATCCATTGCGACGACATGCTGGTACGCTACAAACAAGCCTGAAAAGGCCTCATCACCAGATGAATGGGGCCCTAGCGCCCCGCCTACATCAATAGTATGGGATGACGCCTCAAGCACCCTTTTACACATCGACACAGCCGATGACCTCGACCAGAACTCTGAAGAACTCGAGCTCAGGATGTCTTTGCTGTCCAGGCGAGTGCTGTCATATCCTTCATGACGTCCCGCTGATCCAACCACATCGCAGGTATCCAAAGGTCCGGCTGTCCTCCAATTTCCAAGACTCCCATGTGTACATTTGCCGGCATTCGATACTCGACGCCCTCGCGCAAAAACAGCACTTGGACTCTTTCAGGGAGGAGTTTCTTCCTTGGTTGTGTAAGGTTCAGTATCAGAAGCTGAAGAGGAGAAAGTACGGACACAGTATGTTGCTTTCCACTGGTTTTGCTTCGACGATGCTCATTTTCTGAAATTTCTAGTTTTATACCCGGAAACCTACGCGCAGTCTTCACAGACTACAGCTTTACTACATTCGACTCTTCTAACCCTCAATGCAGTTGATAACAATGTCCTGTCTCCCGTCTCGGACAATGAGGGTGATGTAACAGCCAGCCTTAAGGTTGGAATTGTTCTTCACCGAGCGGATGCTGGATTTGCAATCCGTGTTCATGATCTACATTCCTATGTTGAAGTTAATAGACGAGTGGGTGCCTTGTTTACGTTTTCAAAACTTGAAGCTCATCATCTGTAGTCACTCGCCGCTGCTAACTATGCACTCCCTACCGACCCTAAGAATCGTGCTCTGATCGACCAAAAGGCTCAGATTTCCGCAGACACTATCATTGGAGATTCCACCAAGGTTTCTGAAAGGACGACAATCAAAAAGTCCATCATCGGTCGCCACTGCATCATTGGCAAGACGGTCAAGATTGTAGGGTGCATACTACTTGATCATTGCGTGATCGAGGATGGGTGAGCACCGCAAATTTCGTTTCTACTATTCTTAACACCTCTATAGTGCGAAGATCGACGGTTCCGTCCTGGGCAAGAACACAAAAATTGGTTCAAAGGCAGAGTTGACTCGCTGTGTCACCCAGGCCGGGTACGAAGTCAGTGCAGGAGGTTGGTACCTTTGGTCGTACAGGCTTTGAACTGATACTAACCCTTGCCAGATGTCGTGAAAAACGAAAGGTTAGAGACTTCTGATTGGACTGCTGCTGCTGGAATGTCAGAAAACGATGACGAAACGGGAGAGAACGAAAGTGATGCATAGTCCAAAACGGTAGACAAAAATAGACAGCTGAGCTAGAGCGAATCGATCATCCGCTTCTCTGAGAAATCTGACCAGGCATCTGATTCCCTAATCCTTGCGAAAAGCGTGCACCGCGACCACCTCGGGCTCCGCCTAGAAGCAGTAGATTAATGATGCAAACAGCTCGAGATAAGAACAGGTAATTACCTCTTGTCCCTCGGGTTCCGTTCGCCGCGGCCGCGTCTTTCTTGCGGTTGATCTCCACGCTTCTCACCCTTGGCACCATCCGCGCGTCGGACCAACCTCCGCTAGAACCGAATTTACTATCGAGTGCTTTTTCGTTCTGTTCCACCATACTACCAAGTTTCTCCGCGATTACTTGAGCAAGTTGTTGAGGCCTGGAGAGTTCAATGCGATGGAATACAATCACTCCAGATGACTGGTCCAGGGAAGCAGCGAGTTCTTCGTTCCAAATCATCTTGGAGACGATTGAGGTCACTGTCCTCAACGACAGAGAGAAAGTGCGCGAAAGTAAGGAAAGGGAGAGTGTACTGTAATGCGGTGCATAGGTGAACATATATGTACGAAGCCCTTGTTCTTGGATACGCCTACAATCACTCGTTAAAATAATGCAGTTAGAATATTCTGGAAACATACTTTGCTAGCATCTCCTTGACCGCCGCCGCCTCTGGCATCAGACTCCATATCTTGATGCTCTGAATCAAATCCCGACACTTCTCCCAATCTCCGTCTTGCAATGCTTTACTCGCTTGCATGATGTGGTCTCTGGTACTCTCCGGGGGCCCGGTAAAGACCTGGCGATCGGCGAAATCCAGCAATCGACGGAAGGGCTTAGAAATCGCCTTTCGCTTCTGCTCTTCGGAATCGATGCTTGCGAGGAGAGGGATTTCAACCAACATGCTCGAAACCAGGAATGCTGCCTCCAATAGTTCTGTGTTGATATGCATGTGGAAAGGTAGCATACGCTGTTTCTCGGCCTTTTCCTGCTCTGGAGATAAGACTTGGAAGCGCTGTTGATGTACACCTTGAGCCAACAGCTCCTTGACCCTTTGCGTGGTAAAGATCTCCTGCAAGGTTGCCTGCGCTTCCTTGATCAGCCCAGATCTGAATGCGCAGAGTCCTAGTTGAACGATGGTACGATTATATAAGATCTGTGTCGCCACGTCAGCTGAATGAATCGACTCCTGGAGGTGCGACATGAGTAGCATGTCACGAGCAGTGTAGAAGTCGTTTCGAAGGGCATGGTGGTAAATGTGACTGAGCATAGCTCGAGTTCGGAGAAGGCTGTTGCCAGACTTGTAGAGATAAACGCAGAGAGCGTGGACCAGGGGAGACGATTCTCCGGGCTCTGAAAGGACATTGTTCGGTTTGATTTCTGAAGCTTCAGCGGCAGATTCCAGAGCTTGGACAACAGCAGTGGGCTGGAGAATTTGTCAGTCATGGGGGGAGAAAGTTCAAGATGGATTACCTTTGAGTAAATGTGCTCAAGCCGTCGCATAATCACACGGGCGAGCGGCTCCTCCTGCTTCGTCTTCTCGTAGAATGACTGAGCTCGACAAATTGTGCAATATAGGACTTTTTCGTCTTTCAGCCGTTCCACATATTCGGTTCCATGCGGGTCAATATGTTGCAGGCTGCGCGTAAACTCGTCATCTAGTCGATCGATGAAACTTATGATACTGCCGCGAATGCGCACAACGCCCCCTTCAGTTTCAGGGGTCCGCTCGACCAGCTCGTCGTAATCATCCACGATTTCCTGAACCGAATAGCTTGTATCAGCGGCAACAATTGAAACCAACTGATCAACTTCCCGCTGAGCGGAAAGCCAGAGTTCTGTCGGCATATGCGACGAAGCAGACGAAGTAAAGTCAAAGCGAGATGAGATAAGAGCAAGGAGAACGCGAATGCGCTGGTAAGTATTTGCTGAGACTTCCAGAAGTTTTTCGAGGATGCGGATTTGCTCTGCCCGGTCGGTATTCTGTGCAATTTTATTCGATTGTTAAGGCATATCTAACGCGAAACAAAAACGAACTCACTTTCTTTCCCCTAGCTTCTTGAACTGCCTGCAGGTTCTTCAATACACCTTCGGCACTGAACTGCATAACACGACCTCCCCTCCCCACAGTCGCAAAGTCGTCGTCATCGTCTTGTCGGCCCGTTGGGCGGGCTGGAGTAGATACGGCGGTTTGAGTAGGAGCCGAGACCGTAATCGATGCCCGATATTCCCGCTCAAATGCCTCGGGGTCCTAGAGAAAGAGAATGTTAGTTGTCTCCGACGCAAAAGAGGGGGCCTGAGCTTACTTCTTGGTACTTAGCTACTTCTGCTTCGAAATCTTTCAGCGCTTTTTTTGTTTTCTGCTTCATTGCCGTCAGAGCCTTGGCCTTGATCGCATTAAGCTTTTTCTTGGCATCCTTGTCTGCGAGTGCATCTTTAATTGAGCTGTCGAGGCTCAGGAGTGTTCTGATGTAAAAGGGGGCAATAGGCTCGGAGACGTTCTGTTGTCGTTGTACCATCCTTGCGAGCTTGTCGAATTCTATTGTTGTCAGAACTAGCGACACTTTACGCATGAGATTACCGACGTACCATTGGAAATAGCCACCCAATCCTCGATTCTCATTCCATTCTCGATGACCTTTCCCGTAGCTTCCATCTCCGCCAGCCTTTTCTCCTGGGCACTGAGGATGGGAGCGCTAGGTTTATCTTCGTCCTCCTCATCTTCTTCATCAGAGTGTACATCGCTATCGTCACTGTCGCTTTCGTCTTCGTCTGATGAGTCACTTGATGAGCTAGAGCCTGCAGTGCGCAGAAAACGGTCCATGGCTGATTTTTGGGTTGTTGTTGTGGGCTTAGGAGGGGCCTCATCACCGCTGGACATGACCTCCTCATCCGACTCCTCTGTGTCGGAATCAGAGTCGCCTGCTTGCCTGAAGAATCGGGACATGATGAGTGCAGAGATAATAATGATCTACCGTACAACTCCCTCCAAAATTTAGGGTTTCGGCAAAGACCGTCATGACTAAGCATACCATCACACAATCTAATGTCAATTGATGCATTTATTTAATTAGATCTAATGTTATCATATCAATACATCGTCTTCATTTCGTGATAAACTGTCCAGCGAGCCATCTAGAGAAAACATCAGCCACGATGAAACGACAACCTGGATTATGCGTACCCCTCCCCAGAAAATAAGGTAAATAGACCAGCAGTAACGCCAGATACAACTCTTCGATCCCACTGAGGTCGGTTCCAGTTGGTGTAAGCGGCATAACCAACACCGCCGAGTACTGCTGTGTTGACTGTGGCAAAAAGGTGTTAGCAGAGTCCAGGATATCTGAAAACCAAGGCAATTCACTGATTCCAACGAGACCGCCGAGTACTCCAGGTCTGAATACGATCTCTCGAGCTTTGGCATAAAGGTAAGAACCTTCCGCTTTTGCCCTCCGCTCTTCTTCTCGTCCCCGCGGCGTCTGTCTGTACCTTTCTGCTGCATAACCTTCGACTGCCAGCAAGCCAAGGGTAGCAGCTACGGCGGAGAAAATAAAGCTAGTGTCTCTGCGAAAGGCCGGCTTGATGTAGAGTGTCCGACCGAGACCTCCCAAGAGTCCAAGGTTTACTGACGGTTTATCAGCAGCGGGAGAGTGTCAAAATAGCAGAGGAATAATACCAAGTCCTATAAAACCACCAGCTGTTTCGGGGCGTAACAGATATCGCTTGAGTGTCGCCCACAAGTATGCACCCTCTGCCTTGACTTCTCTCAAACGCTTGTCTCTTCCTCGCCTCCCGGGGGTTGAATTAGAGCTGTCGTCACTTCCGTTTGAATACTGGTTGGCTTCAGAAGTATACGTTCGAGGATTCTCGCGAAAAGACTGAGATACAACGTTGACCTTAGCAGCGTCGTCGGCTACACCACTCGCTTCGGGTGGATCTGTGTTGAGAAGTGCAGGGTCGGCTTGGGGCTGTATATAATCAGAAGACGGACAAGCCGCAGGGAGAGATGGCAGCTAACCTGAGGAGAGTGCGGTGAAATATTGGAGGCAGTTACGGATGCATACGACATGATGGTCCTGTGAGTTTCTTGGTTCGAGAAATGAGTGATATTATATTCGTCTTGTTTAGTGATGTCATTGGAGTGACATCATCTGCTGTCAGCCGCGTCATGGCGCCTGCAATACTTTGTTGAATTCTGTCCTCTCCACAGCGATGAAATTAGTCCAACACTACCTATTCTACTACTATATTTACTCCTAGTTTGATTTGGGTATAAAGGGTATCTATTAAGGCAACAACGAAGAAAATGGTGTGAAAGAGTCGGAACCTAAATCTGAGGATATGTGATGATCTTAGAACACTTCCTGAGAATGAGGGCAATCGGCAGTGGAGTGCCCCCAAGTTTCGCAGTCGTCACAGAATTCCCCAGACGAACGTGAGTTGATCAGGGACGTTGGAGCATCCTCTTTGAGAAGGTCGCAGGTGAATATGTCATGTCCTGGGCGTTCGCATATTTCGCATACGCTTTCGTTTGTCGACGGAATGTCTTCAATCGTGGTGCTCTTCATGGACGTTGAGCTTGGCTGATGGCGCAGGCTACCGGTCTCTCCATTGACTTTATTTGATTTCTTGACCTTGGACCTCAAGCGTTCAACCTCCTGTTCGAGTTCGTCCTATTCATGGCGGCTGTTGGCAAGATAACCTGCTCAAAATATGTGTGAACTTACTTCGCGATAAATCTGCACAGGATGTCGTTAGCTCGTTGCTTGTCGCAGTGGTGATGGAAGGCGTACCTTGGATTCTACTAGTGCCTCAAGTTCGCTGATCTCTTTGTTCAACTGTGGCCAAGGTAATTAGCCTGTTAATCCCTCGAGAATGATGGACGTACATCGTGGACAATTCTCGCATGTTTAGTTTCCGTTTCGGTCAATCGCTTTCGTAGGTTGTCAGTTTCAGCCTGCAACAACTAGTTGATCCTCATCATTCTGCTTCAGAATCTACGTTGACCGACCTCATATGGAGCCTTTTGGTCTTTGAGGGAACGCTGTGTCATGTCACCATCACTAAGTGGGGATGCTTCTTGGCCCATCTCGTTGATTGCACCAACATCGAGATTGCTCTCGAGTATTTGAACCTCCTGTGAAAGGACATCAGTATTGAGTTGCAAGTGTTAGAGTAAAGACAACCTGGCGGAGATGCTCTGCTTCAGACTGAAGGAGCTTCGTCTCAGACTTGAGAATGTCATTTTCAGATTCCAGCAGTTTGATTTTCTGCGTAGCTGCGGAGTGCTCTTTTTGGAGCTCTTGTACAATGTGTCTGAGGACTCGTAAGTAGCATGTAGTTGTCAATAGTACTCTAACTCACTTGAGGCCTGTGATCTCCTCTCGAGAAGTAGAGATCTCCGACTTTGAAGGCGACCCAAGCGAAACCTTAGAATGATCGCCGTTCAGCCTTTCTTTTTCTGGCCCACGTAAATTTTCAAGTTCGGCTATCCGAGTAAGCAGCTCATTATTTTGATTCAGGAGCTACAATAATAGTTAGACATCGTCACTGAATAGCAATTCAGTAGTACGTACCCTCAAGTTTTCCGACTGGAGTTCACTGTACTGACCCTCTGAAACTGACTGTTCTGATCGGGACGATTGTTGTTGGAGGGCGTCGATATTCTGGCAATAAAGGTGAGGATTAGTATTTGAGTAGCTAAATCCTTGATTTCTTACAGCTAGTTCTGCTCTCAGTGTTTCGATTTCTGCCCGTGCGTTCTCGAGAGCAACCTGGCTCTCACGTAAGGCTTCTTCTATCTCATCTACGCGACCACGAGCACTTTCCTCGGCCTTGGCCATCCTTTCGACCTCTCTCCTACCCTCGGTGAGCTCGAGTTTCATGCTATCCTCCTTTTCTTTCAGTCTCATCATGCGATCCCTTAGAGCAGCTTCTTCTCTCTCGCTGTTGATTCGGGAGTCTTCCAGCAAATCTTCCATCGTGGTTATCTTCTTCTGAAGGTAGACAACTTGGTCTCGCAGAGCCTCGTTGTCAATTTCTGCAGCCGGCTTGTGGTTTTCCTCGGGCGAAGGCTCCAAGTCGTCGTTCGTAGGAATGTGTTCAAGCCGAGCGACTCGGGACTCGAGTTCATATCGCTGACTATCGGCAACACTTAGTCTCTCCTCATAGAGGGCTATCGTTTCCTGCGGATAATTAGAAATGGCGCCTGAGTTAGAAGGGGATCGTACCTGGCCCGCAAGTCTCAACTCATCAACCTGAACGGCGAGCTCGTCTACCTGAACTTTAAGATCCGCCTTTGCTGCCTCCAGGGCCTGATTCTCCAACTCCAGCTGTTGGCGTTGTCTCACAACACCAGCTAACTCCTCATTGAGGGTCTCCGCAGCACGTTTTGATTCCTCCAGCTGTTCAGCAAGGCGATTTTCGAGCTCCTCGAGTCGTCGGACGCTGGTTTCGTGATTATTTTGAAGTTTTTCTAGATCAGCTAAGCTCGACTGGTGAGCCTTCAGAAGCTCCTCCTTGTCCTTCACCAATGAGACCCTCTCCTCGGCAGCCTTTCTGCGCTCTTCCTCTAATTCTCTGGAATGACTCGTCTGCTTCTCTGCTACCGCCTTTTCCTTGTCGGTAAGAAGTCGCTCATTTTCAGCTTGTAGAGCATCAAGGCGCGCCTGAAGCTCGAGAATACGATCTTCAGAATTGTTCACTAGCTGCAGGGAGCTTGCAGAGTCGGGTCTGTGGGACGTGCTTTCGCCAGCGTCGCCACCCATCAGAAGGCTGATTCGATTTTGTAAGGCCTTGTCTTGAGATTCAAGATTTGACAGAGTCAAGTCCTCCAGGCCGGATTGACTCAGCGAGGTCGACCGAGAAATCGAACGGGCAGGTGAAGCAGGAGGTGGCATGGCGACAGCGCTAGGGACTCGACCACGAGGTGTATTCTGGACAGACTTGCCACGCGATGAAGGGACGGAGGCCCCGATGGCTGATATACGGCCATTAAGGCTCGGTTTTGGGGTCGAGAAAGGTGAGCCAGGAGGGCGAGAGGGAGAAGAAAGAGTCCGTGAAATTGGAGACGGGGATGATGGAAAGATGGAGGATTGCTCGAGTTGTCTGATGGGACTGGCCGTAGTCTCTTTCCTCGAACTCAGCTGCTTCGCCGTCATGTTGGCGTATTTGGCGGCCCTTGATCCAGGTGTTATCTTATCCGGTAGCTTTTTGGCGTCGCCTTTCTGCCCAAAGGAAAGTTTTTTGTTGGATGGTGTTACAGCGGGAGTTACCCTACCATTGGACATCGAGGGAGTGACGCGTCCACTGGAAAGGGATAGTGAAGGCATACGGGAGGTTGAGACCGACGGCGTGATACGACCTGAAAAAGATGCACGACCGCTTTTCGAGGAAGCAGCAGAAGGCGGTCGAGGTGCGTTGGATTGATAAAACCGGCCGGGAGATAATTTGCTGGTCGCTACGAAAACTCCACAATTTTCTGAGCACGAAAAATATCGAATTCTAAACGAATGCGCGAAAATGATAACCGGGTCTGGGTCATAGGTTCATACGCTGTAGCACCGGTAGAATGCTCACCCGTTCACACTTCCATTATTCTTCCCCTTTCCAGCGAACTGGCCACTCAGCTCTACCCCAGCCCATACACCATTTTTACCTTCAATTTCACCCATGTATCGTAGGATACCTTCTAGTGAGTGAGAGTCGATTCTGACACTGTCTCCAACTTCGAAATCTCTATTTAAACTCCTGATATGAACGTCAGATTGTCGGCTAAGTGGGCGACTAGTGGGCTTGAGAGCGGCCGGGGTTTTGGCGCGCTCAGGTGGACGTATGGCATTGTGACGTTCAGCCACTGAACGTCGACCAGACTGGATAGAGCGGGGGGAAGAGGACTGGGAATCTGTCTGTGGCACGCGGTGTTGTGCGGGATCATTTGCCTTTATTGCATCAACCAACGCGCGAGACATGGAGTCTGCATCATTCGGCTGCACTGATTGGAGAACACTTGAGACAGAACGAGAACGGCCAGGGGTCGGAATTCCTGTTTTTCCGGGGGCGGGAATACCAGACTGTCGAGGTTTCCCTGTAGTAGCCATGGAGGATATGGATATGGGGTGGTGGGGAACGACTAGCAGAGCTTGCCAATTAAGTCTCCAAGTCGCGTAAGGAACATCCATGCTTTTCCCTGCACGTGATCTCCCTCATTCTCACTCAACAAGTGTTTCTCTGAAGCAACGGCATGGAATTGTAGACACAGCGAGTAACCATAGCTTCGTAGACATATGCATGCAAAATAAAACACCCTGAACAACCATCTAACCACGCTTCTTCGAGACACCGACGGTCTTGCCACGGCGACCTGGAAAGGGTTTTATCAGCTCATATGCACGCTACCCACAAAGTTGGCCTACCTGTTGTCTTGGTGTGTTGACCCCTCACACGAAGGCCCCAGAAGTGCCTGAGACCACGGTGAGCACGGATCTTTTTCAGACGCTCGAGATCATCTCGAAGCTTGGAGTCGACACCATTGGAAAGAATTTGAGAGTTCTTGCCGTCCACGATATCCTTCTGCCTGTTCAGGAACCATGTAGGGATTTTGAATTGGGTGGGGTTTTGAATGATGGTAACGAGGCGTTCGAGTTCGTCCGAGTTGAGCTCGCCAGCGCTTTCGAGATGGGTTAGATAGGATTTTCCAGCACCCCTCGGCGGAACTCACCGTTTGTTGAGGTCAACATCAGCCTTCTTGCAGACGATGTTCGAGTAGCGGCGGCCAACACCCTTGATCTCCGTCAAGGCGTACATCACCTTGCGCTTTCCGTCGACATTGGTGTTGAGGAGACGAAGAATGTGCTACAAATAGAACTCCTGGTTATCACACAGTCCGGAAGGGGGTCAATTTGGCGTACTTGAAATTGTTGGTGGGCTTCGGGAACGACGAGAGACATCTTGATTTAAGGACCTGAACCAGAGTTAGTTCCGGATTTCCAACCAACGGTATCCAGAGTCGACCGGTGCAATCCACCCCATCGCTGATCGCATATCCAAGCATAATTCCATCGTAGACCAGCATAACCTCCAACAGTGCAACGAACATAAGATTGGGACACTCACCTGGCGTGGGTCTCGCTTGCGTCGTCGTCAACAGCGGCCTTGAGGGTATATGGAATGGCCATGAGTGGATTGCTCGGTCTTTGCCGGGATTGTTTGTCTGTGTTAGGTGATCAGGCCAATGACCTGGCCTATCCCCGTATTCGCGCGCGCAATCTACATACTCCAAGTCTAAGCGCGATGAATATTAGATGAGTATCGTCGGTGAATTCGATTTGCTATGGATCTATATGGGACTATGGTGTACATATTACTAAGTGTATTAAAGGTTTGTGAGGTAGCTTCGGGCAGCTTCCACGGCTTCCTGTACTCTGTCTACGTTCACTCCCGAACCCTGCGCACTCTCTTCCTTTCCTCCAGCCTGAAGACGAGGGATCAATTGCTACGTTACCGAGAAATAGAAGAATCACAAACCTTTCCACCCAGGATATCGGTTACTTTTGAAGCCCATTTACGAGCATCGGCGCCCTTTGCTTTCAGAGGAGCTGAAACGAAGTTCACGTGGGCAACTTTACCGCCTTCTGAATCCACACTGAATAGATAGACAGCTTTTCCTAGTTTTCGGGCCTGCATTATTACACTCTGCAAAGCCTACAAGATCGTGAGAGGAATGTAGGGAAAATGAAAGGTCAAATTACCTTTGCGTTGCCGTTCACGTCGAGGGGACCGACAAAAGACTCTGCCTTAGGTTCTTCCTCAAAGTATTTCACTACTCTGTCGATAGCCTAAAAAGCGATTCACATCTGTGTTTTCCGCTGATTAATGTGAGCTTACCTCTTTATTGGCTGCGGCTTCTTTCTCCTTCCTCTGCTTGTCAAAAGCTTTCCGAATCGTACCCAGTCTTTCCGTGAGTTCTGCTTTGCGTAGAACAGACATATCACTTTGCCCGAGTTCCTGCACCAGTACGTGAGAATCATAGCGAGACGTGAGGTATGTCCACTTACAACACCGAAAGTTTTGAGGCCAGCGTCCTTCTCCTTCCCGTCCAGCCTCTCGAGATTGTCTAACCTGTCCCGGAAGCTATCCGCTAGCCGCTTAACGTCTTGTGCTTCCTGGCCTGTCACCACGACAATTCTCCGGATACCTTTGGCAATCCCTGACTCCTCTGTAATAACGAAGTCCTTGATATCGCCAGTCTTCACTACGTGCCTATTGAAAGCGTGAGCTGTAGCATACGGACGATAGGAAAATTGCCAACTCACGTTCCACCGCAAAACTCGATACTTGTTTGGCGCCATTTAGGGTTCTCAAGATCTTGTACAATCTCTTCGACATCGTGTTCGAGAGTAACGACGCGAACTGGGTCTGGATAGGATTCACCAAAGACTGCCCTCACGCCGGGGAATTTATGAGCAGTCTGAAGGTCGACCTCCTTGCTGTAGACTTTGACATTCCGACGGATCCAATCAATGCTCATGTTCTCGATCTTGGCGAGATCGGGGAGACCAATTTGCGACTTATGGGAGAAGTCGAAACGCAATTTGGTTGGAGCAACTAGCGAACCCTTTTGATCGATATGATCTCCGAGGACCTCTCGCAAACCGAAATTCAAAATATGTGTTGCAGTGTGGTTGTTTCGTAGAGGCCACCTCCGAAGCTTGATGAAGTAAGTTTTAGGATGATATAATGAAGAGGCGATAAACTCACCTCGTCGTAGGATGAAATCACTTCATTTCCAACCTCAAGTGTCCCGTATTTCAGCTGACCCGTATGGAGAACATATCCATTATAAACTTGGACGTTGGTCACTTCGAAATCCGCGATACCATCGATAACAATGTTCCCGGTATCATATTCTTGTCCACCAGCCTCAGCATAGAAACTAGTTTTATCAAGAAGTATGCCGAGTGTTGCGTCCTCGGGAACTCCTATAGTGGTGGGCACGAAATTCTTGTTGTAAAATATCGCTTTGATCGTGGCGGTTATATTCCCGGTGTCTAGAGATAGGACAATGAGTTGTCTAGAAGGCGGTATTAAAAGGCACGACATACTGAATTTAGCGCTGTCATCTGTTTTAGGAACATCGGGATTCTTCTCTAGAGCAGCAATGTCGTGAACGTCGAGTTTCACGATATTATCAGTTCCCTTTTTACCCGCCCCCTTGCTCGCTTCTTTGGACCAAGCTTGAGCCTCCTCGAATTGCTTTTGGTTGATACCCAAGCCCAGTTCCTCGGCCATCAGGAGAGTAAGGTCAACAGGGAAACCATAAGTGTCATATAGGCGCCATACGTCCTTGCCGTTGAGTTCACTAAGACCTTGATCCTTTGCTCGAGAGGCGTATTGTTCAAATAATTTCTCGCCACGATCAAGTGTACGAGAGAATGATTCTTCTTCCTCGTCAAGGATTTCCTTCACTTCGGGGATCTTCTTGGTAATCTCTGGGAATACTGATCCCTGTATGTTTGTCAGGCTTGAATATTAGATAGGGTAAGAAACGTCTTGCCATTGTCTCTACGACCACAGGCATGAGGGATGAAAAGAATGACCCAATTTCAACTCCAAGTTTTTTCCGTGCATATCGAGCGCCTCGACGTAGGATTCTCCGCAATACATAACCTCTTCCGAAATTGTTAGGTACGCCTCCATCACTGAGAGCGAAGGTCAAGGTTCGAACGTGATCAGCAATCACACGATACGCGGTATCAATACCATCTTTGTCCTCTGCTCCGAATTTGCCTTCATACGGTCGAACGCCCGTTAGTTCCTGGATCTTTTCGAAAATAGGATGAAAGACGTCTGTGTCGTAGTTTGATCGCTTTTCTTGAATTACAGACACGAGACGTTCAAAGCCCATGCCAGTGTCGACGTGTTTTGAAGGAAGTGGTTTCAAGGAACCGTCGTCTTCTCGATTGAATTGAATGAAAACATTATTCCAGATTTCGAGGACATCCGGGTCATCCTGATTGACCAGATGGGATGCGTTTCTCCCCCCAATGCGATCGTAGTGGATTTCACTAGACAGATTAGAATCTATGATTTGAAACCGGTCTTCCAGTATCTTACTTACCTGCAAGGGCCGCAAGGTCCAGTCGCACCCATCTCTAAGACGCGATGAGCACTTGTTAGCATGACATAAATCGAGGAACACACCCCAGAAGTTATCCTTTGCATTTCCCGGAAGAATATGATCCTCAGCCACACCCACAGCTAACCAGTATTCCTTTGCCTCCAAATCCGGCTCAAGGTTATTTTTCAGATCCCCTTCGAAATAGGTGACGTAGAGGCGATCTTTGGGAAGTTGATAAACTTGAGTGAGGAGCTCCCACGAGTATCCAATGGCTTCTTTCTGTTCGAATTGTGAAAAACAAATAACTCGGGAAGTAATGGAAAATGACCTTGAAGTAGTCCCCAAACGACCAGTTGCCGAGCATTTCAAAGAACGTATGATGATACGAGTCTTTGCCAACGTCATCGAGATCTGGAGAGCAGCTGAGTAGGAGTCGACAGCATGACTTGGTGGGATGACTTGCCATTGTGCTTGCCGCCAGCTCTGATGCACTTTTGGGAGTTGAACGCGCGCCTTAGTTTAGCGTATTCGGAGTGGGGATCGACTGTTCCCAAGAATATTGATTTGTACTGGGAGACGAGGTCAGAGGAAGATCAGGCAGGTGAGCGGGCGCTGACCTGGTTCATGCCAGCATTAGCGAAGAGGAGGGTGGGGTCTTCATAGGGTATGGTGGAGGAGGAGGGGACGAAGGAGTGCTGCTTGTTGCGGAAGTAGTCGAAGAAGGCCTCGCGGACGTTGGGTGAAGTCCAGGGGCCGGAGTACGGTTGGTGGGACATGGCGGCTGATAATCTGGGCGGACGGAAGATAAGTCTGCGAAGCAGAAAGGACATAAGATTGGAAATCTAGATGACTCGTGCGGCAATTCCCGACGACGCGACCATGCGATATTCCATCACGTGACGGCCAGTTGAGCAGTTCCGTTGGCGGCAATCCCATTTTTCGGACGGAAACCATGCCGCGGATTGCCCAGTCCCTCCTTCGCTTCCTCGCAAGTCCACCCAGGCTCAATGTAGCCCCTCTCGTCACCCGTGCTCTTGCCCGGCCAATCCTCCCG
>JANIEX010000831.1:0-19132 GCA_027627405.1 Leucocoprinus birnbaumii
GGCTCGAGGCTCTGGCAACGTGGGAGGGCTCGACGTGGGTGCAGAGGCTGGCAGGAACCCTTGAGGTCGACAGGCGCAGCAATGGATCGATGATTCTGATGAGATGCTGAGGAGGCAGCAGAGAATGAGGGAGCACCTCTTCATGGCTCATCAGATTGGTCAATCGAGCGCGACTCTCTCGAGGTCGTCATCTAGCATCTCAAGTGGTTCGTCTCTTGGAGGACGGGTGTCATTTTCGCAATTGGAGAGGTCACCTGAGAGGCCTGAGAGTACGGGATACCAGATGGGGCGAGGAGATGCAGAGGGGCTTCGTGATGCTATTCGTGTATTGCGAGGTGATGGTCTGAGCGTTGATCGGTCCTTGCAATTCCTGGATCGATATCGACAACAGAGAGCTGAAGGTGGTGCGCCTAATGTCAGCGAAGCTGAGAGAGATGCAAATCAAGAGCAAAGGCGAGTCCGAGATGAAGCAAGGGGATTGTACGTGGGTATGCGCGAAAGAGAGCAGGACAGGCAAAGAGAAGGAAGAGGCAACCTGAGCGTTCCTAGATGGCTTCATCATCATGAACAGTCTGCGTCTGCGTCTACTTCACAAATGGCTGGATCATCCATGGCCAGGGGTGCTACTTCAAGAAATACAGCTGGACGTCCGTACCCGAGTTGGCGCCATTCCTGGATGAGTGATGCTAACAACGATACCGCGAGTGATGAAGCGGACATGCGACGCTTACAAGCATTCTTGGAGAGTGTCTCGGACAGTGAGAGCGATTCTCCTGGTATTGATGAAGACTCTTTCATGGACACCATCTCCTTAAGACCTCGACGCCTCACGCCTGCAGCTTCTCCAACTTCCCTTTCTCCAGCTTCTACCACGACATCGACCACAGCGATCGTCGGGAGGAACAACGACAACCATAGACAAGGAAGGCCCATAAGACAGGGGAGAATGACTGTTGATGTTCGCGGAAATCCGATAAGCAGTGGGTCGGCTTGGAGCTTGAGGTCAAGTCAAGCAGAGAACGGAAGTACCGCGAGTGGCGGTGGGCTCAGCGCTGCTGGCCGGGCGATGAGAGACAGAATGAACCGGTTGAGAGGGCATTCTATGACTTCGTCTCCTGAGACTCCTACAGGCAGTGGTTTCATGAGCGGAAGGAGGTTTGTCGGCGGCTTTGCAAGGCGATTTGGGGAGCCAGGAGATTATCTGGTATGTTCTCGACTTACTCTGTGTTGGCTGCATGGTGACTCACCTTGCGTGCTTTACATAGGATGATGACGAATTTGACGCATCGTACGAGAGTCTTCTAGCTTTGCAAGATGCACTCGGCGAAGTCAAGCAGAGGTCAACGCCCGAGGCTGTCTTGAAGAAGCTGAAAAAAGGGAAGTACAGGGAATGGGCCCAGCAAGGAGCTGAGACGAGATGCCCGATCTGTCTGGAGGATGTACGTTCATAATACCGTTCTTCCCTCTCAAGAATTCTGGCTGATGGTTTTTCAGTATGAACTTGAAGACGACGTACTCAAATCAGGGAACTGTTCCCACTGGATGCATAAACCTTGTCTCGAGGTATGTCCGATGTCACGGGGTAAAAGCTATATACTTATGCTTTTGATAGACGTGGTTTAAGAGAGCAAACACATGTCCTGTGTGTAGGGTTGACGTCGAACCGAGGCCCCCGGCATCCTCGACAAGGGGAAGGCTAAGAAGAGGATACGTTCCTAGGTTCGACAGGTGGAGGAACACTGGTGCCAGCACCAACACGGCTGCCAATCCAGTGAATAATAATGCTGGGGGTAGTGGAGGTTTGGTTACGAGCGTCGCCTCTCTCATTCAAGGACGAAGGAACTCGATTGTAATGTCCCATCCGACAGCTGGCGGAAGTGAAATTATCAGTAGCTCTTCTTCAGCAGCGAGAGCCAACGCGGCTGGTGATTCCCATGATTTCGAAGACGGAGGAAACGAGGATGGGGGTCCCGGTGGTTCGTTTTTCTAGATTTTTTGAACATGGTCTTGAATGAATCTTTACCTTTGTACATTTCGCTTTGCCTGACATTTGCATACTTATTTTGACGTCACATTCCTCCATGCATATTTACTCCCTTTGCAATATTCCACACATTTACTCTCTCATTTTTAGTGTAATTATATCGGGGTAGCATCGCGTTATAAATCTGTCGATCTATCGTGCTTTATGCTTACTGCCGCTAAACAAGTCACTGAGGAGATGGAAGTGGAGCCTATCTACGTATTTCTGCATTGAAGATTAGGTTGAATTCCGCATCCCATCGCCTTCTCCGGGTCGACTTTTTGTTCGGGACCTTTGTAGCTGTGTCAGAACCTGACGGTGAATTGTTCCGGAGCCCTTCAAGCGTAAGGGTTTGTTGAGCAACCAGAACTGGAAGTTGGGGTGAAGGAGAGGGTAGGAAGGAAGGTGAAAGGGGCGCCGGGCAGAACCATGGAGTCCCAGGTGGGGACGGCGCTGGAGATGGTGTTCGTGACTCGAGAGGAGATTGTGGATTCCAAGGAGATGTTTCCCTGCGAGAAGGTGACGTAGAGTTACCAAGCATATCCAAGGCACTCCAAGCCGCTTCTTTGCTATCTCCTCGTAATCGTCGCATCGCGAAAGCTAAGACACGGAAAGAGTTGGGTTTAGTTCCAAGTACTATCATCTGAAGTGCCTCGTCGAGTTGATTCGCGACTTCGGGCGTGAAGTTGTTTCTCAAATAGTCATAAATAAATATTTTCCGCACCCACTGGCACACTCAAATGTGAAGCTTGGTCTCGAACAGGATATGCTATTTCCTGGGCCATAATTCACAGAGTTCAGACATACTGATCACTGGAATGTCCCGCTGACATAGCTCTGCCCAGACAGTACTGCATATGTCGATCCAGTCCACCGGCTCGTGCGCTAAAAAAACGCGATGAGCACGTTCACGAGGCTGCATTTCTCACAGCTCTCGTTTCTCTCCTGCCTTCCACCACAATCCCCTACCTCGCAGACTCTGCCTTCCATGTTCAACAACGCACAGAACCTTTCAATCAACAACAGCAACTTCCACAACCATCAGCACGTCCACAGCAATGATCAAAAGGGTACGTTCAACATTTCGCATCCCGGACTCCGCTGAATGTTCAGCCATAGGGTTAGCTCTTCTGCTTGATGCTTCTACCCCAGAGGCTGCCGTCGACTCTGCGGAGCGCAATTATACCCCTCGATGCTTCCCTGGAACACGGGATCAGTACATCGAGGACGTCGCAAACTGGGCGACCTCGAGCAGTATTCATCGGCCGCCGATCTACTGGATGAAGGGACCTGCGGGTGTCGGCAAGTCGTCGATTGCGCAGACCTCAGCAATGAAGGTCAAGAAGGCCAAATATCTTGGGGCGGCATTCTTTTTTTCCATCAACGGGCGCCGAAACGACCATACCCGCCTCTTCCCATCCCTTGCCCATCAACTCTCTATAATTCCGATTCTTCTCGATTACCGCAATATGGTCAATACGCGGGTGCTCATTGATCCCGCTATCTTTTCTAAGCCAATGAGGGCGCAATTCGAGTTCCTCATTGCTGATCCTCTTCAGGAAATGAAGGAACTCGGAAAGGAGGTCCCCCGAATGGCGATTTTCATTGACGGATTGGATGAATGCAAGGACAAGGATGCCCAGGCTGAGATCATCGAGATCATTGCCGAATCTGTTCAGGACCGGTCAACGCCATTTCAATGGGCTATATTCAGTCGAGAGGAACCCCGAATATCCTCCACTTTTGATCTTCCCCATATATACCCACACCGTCACGTCATATATCTTCCTATCTCTCGCGATACCGACAAGGAGATCGAGACGTACTTGCGCGGGGAATTTAAGAATATTATCCACCGCCGGCTTGGTGTTATATTGCTATCTTCCCCCTGGCCTACTGATGACGACATCAAGAAGCTTGTTGATGCTGCAGCTGGTCTGTTCGCCTATGCTGCCACCATTTTACGTTTCATCGACTCAGATTCACACTCTCGCTTCAAGGAGACACTACAAACCGTCCTTGGCGCTATTGTAGATCCTCGTCTACATTCACTTCCGATATTTGCCAACCTCGATAGGTTATACACCCTCATTTTGCAGGGTGTACCTGCCGACATCGCATCTTCAACAAATTTGCTGTTATATAGAATGAGTGTAGCCGAATCACGTTTCCTCTTCTCTGTTTCCACCCTCGGTAATGCGCTTGGCATTTCAGAAGCTGAGTTCAAAAGCATTTGTTGCTACCTACATGCCGTCCTTGTCTATCATGTCCCACCAGTAGAAACCTCAGAAACATTTTTTCCGGATCATCGCTCGTATTTGGAGCAGGGTTTCTCACCTGAGTCCAACACTGCTCTTTCCCGCCAGCTCAATCAATCTCATGGAACCGTCACTTTCATACATAAATCATTCTGCGATTTCCTTCGTGATCCCAATCGCTCAGGCTCCGTGTTCGACTGCAGCGCCATCCGGACTCAACTACTACTTCATTACTATCACCAGCACTTATGCTTTGCGCGTCTCTATGTTGTTCGAGGCTCAAGTGCGTCAGCTCAACTCTCCTTAAAGCCCATACTCACATTGACTCGTCATTTCAGAACTTGAATTAGCATCAGATACTGGCACATCTGATCCTTCTTCACTTTTCTCTTGGCCTTCAGGGAGTAAGTTCCTCGATTCATTCCTTGTGTTATACGCCTTTCGTCTATGCTCGAACTACTTCACTGGACAAGCTGGCACACTACCCTATTGTTTACATCGTAATATGAGGCATCTTCCGGTGAAGGCAGAGGCAGAAATTGATTTTCGCAAGGCTTTAGTTACTCGAGGAATGACCCGAGAACGAGAGTGGGAGTATCTGTCAATCGATGAGAAGGACTTCCAATTCGGCGAAGGAGTTGTCTTTAATAGTTGTGGGAAGGATATTTACAATCAATATGGCCTCTCACTACTCCAGATGGTGCGTATATGCTCACCTAGTATAAACAACCAATTTCTCATTACGTGCAGGCTCTAGATGCTGAAAAGCTACATATTGTTAAGCCGTTCCGTCCTTATTGTCCTCATTTGGCCTCTGCATCAGCCCAAAGCTCTTCTTCCCTATCAAGGCTGGATCGACGTCATGGACTGCACACCGTTGGCTTTGGTGAGAAATCGGTTATCTGGTACTGGGAATACAACGAAGAAAATCACCGGTACTACGAGTTCCAAACACTGGATTACGCAAAAGCAATGAGGATCCTTCAGTCAGAGAAAACCAAGATGTGGAACGAGTCGTGGGTTCCGCCAGCCCACTTATTGGAGGAAAACCCTGTTGAAGCCAACGACCCCACACTCTCATTGTCACCTTCATCAAACAGTCGCGTCGAACCACTCACTACTTCGGCCTCACCATCCACCTCAGGTGTCATCTTGAATCAATCCCGAAAATTGGCGATGCAAAATGAACGCACCGTGACCATTGGTGAAGGGGTAACTGCCTCTACCACTGTCCGTAACATTAACCCTGGTGCGAATACCACCCCTGATGCATCAGCCCAATTTGATGTGGATGGTAGTAAATACTCACTTGGCTTAACTAATATTTTCCCAAACTAATGAACGGCCAAATCTTCAAATGTAGCTTTGATTGATCAGCCTATGCGACCTCGAAAGAAGCGCAGGTTGCAATAGATTAGTGTAGCTGTGGATCATAGCTCTACTTAAATGTTTGCTCTCAGTATCTTCTGCCCCTGTTCGAGTTTGAATTCTTTGATACACTACTTGGGTATGCCATAGAATTAGAGTATTAGTTGGACGAGAATAATTCTGTGATAATGTTAGATCACATAGCCCTCTCCGTATCTCTTCCCTAGCTAGCGATTTAAGCACAGGAATATCCACCTATGCAACGGAACAATGGCGATCAGGCCCGTTTTTCGAAGAGAGGGGTTACGAACATAGTCTGCGAGGCGATACATAGACTTAGGCAAGCAATGAATATCGTCCACGTCTTCCGCGTCAGTTTGTTCCTTAATCGAGTCGCTCGTCGAGCATTGAGTCTGTCGAACGCGACTTCGTTTGTGTATGAGTAATACACGAATGCTTTCCAGCTACAAATATGTCAGGTGGGGGCGTGAAGGATATGATGTCTTAGACACTCACGTCTTATACGCTGTTTCATTGATCGCAAATGCTCTTCCACCTGACAATCGCCCAGTTGACTTCAAAAAAGCGGTGTTGCTAGATGAAGGTAGCCTGAGGTAGCAGTAAGTCTCCGTTACCAGCAGAAGTCAATGTGCGTACTCTTCTTCGGTAGTCGAAGTTGTGCATTCCTTTTCTTTCCTATACCAGCCACTTCCTCTTCAAGATCACTGGCTGAGTCGTGATCAAACGAATCTGCCTCTAATTTTCTCATCTCCTCAGGAACGTCCTCAAGAAGATCACAGGGCGTCCCTTTGGAGAAACCAGTGTCTTGGGAGAGCACTGATGTGAAATGGTGAGCTGATGCTTGATTCGGAGACTAAGAAGGTCGACTTACTATCCTTGAAGAACGCACAGCTTGGAATCAAAAGCTCCGATTTCACGAACAATTCTCTAGGATGAGCAGGCAGACCATCGATTTTGGATGAGAAGAGGTAAAACTTGGTATCGACAAAGGAGGCAGTATCCAGCGACCGCCTTAGTGCCTTTTTGGTGTTTGCAGTGGAACTATTGGGCAGCGATAACCCATCGGAGGGGTTGAAGTTGATAGCCACCTCTATATGTGTGTTGCCTTTATATTGTGGTGGGCCCGAATACGTCCCAAGGTTGTGTTCTTCGCGGCTTGGGCCAGGAGTGTGAATAGCGATATTTGGAAAGGTTCTTTCCGATCCCAGACTTGTATCATCTGCGTCAGGGTAGGTGACCTTGACAGTCGCACTGATGTTACTGAGAGGCATCGAAGAGCATAAATGAGGTTGGAAGAATACTTTTGTCTGTCCCACAAGCTCTTGGACTTGAGGATTTGATGCCGGAGTCTGGTAAGTAAAACTCTCATCGATCTCAAATCGCCAGCCGAAGCCGCATATGGGAGAGATGTAGGCTGTCCGAGAATTGGGGCTTGGGGACTTTGAGAGAGGATATGAAAGGTAGCTCGCCACCCGAGGCGGGTTGGAGCACCAATCGTCTTCTCGAAATTTTGTCGCGGTATGTCGTAGAGGGCTACGAGGGACATTCGTGGTCATGGTTGGAGCAGAGGCACGAGATAGGCGATCAGCTCTAGATCTGTCTCTTCAAATCACCAGCCTTGTGTTTCAGGGTGGATGCCATCAAGCATGAGGCCAGAGAAGTTCACGTTCAAAATCGGTGAGTTTAATAGGTTGAATCAAGAGATGATGCCGCGAGGTGAAAATGGGCGCCATGGACATATCCCAAGTCGGTCGTCTAAGTCGGCTCATTGAGCAGCCGACGATAAGTGCGGCATGACTGAGTGGTGATGACGATCGGGTGCAGTTCAATGAAATAATTTTGAAGCTGAAGGTCGGAAGATAGTAGTTCAATCAAAAATCTTATGAACTCCGACAATACATACATAGCGTTTACCATATTCGGTAGTCAAGCTTCCCAAGTAAGTAACATTGTGAAGTTCGACATGTACGACTGAAATAAGAGGCTGCTGGGACCTATGAGTACCTGTTTGCNATATCCCGCTACCATTCAAGGTATATGATTAACGTATCATATTATTTTTCATTTAGGCAGATTTTCTGGGAGATTCAATACTGCCATCAATGATTTCTGTCTATCCTTGATCTACCCGATACCACCTCCATCATACTATGTCCCCGCACTGGCCTCCTCGCACAAATCACTCCTCGACATTCATCATCGAAGCTCCCGATTCCATGTGGGACTTATCAGCCCCCACACAGAAGCCGAAATCGGTTGCAGTACCGTAATTCTCAGTTTGCTCCCATAGCTCAGGGTCGCGTATATTCAACATGAGTCTCGACATTAAGGTTGACGAGATCCTGCCGGGAGTTTCTCTGTTTCAGTAACATTGAGTGAAAAAGTAACTTGATTCATACGAACGCGTTAGTAAATATGGTGAGAGAACCTCCACCAAAAACCTATCATTGTTCTGGGTTAAAGCTACAGTTAAAGCCGCATTGCCAGAAAGCTTACGCGTCCAGCTACGTTATGTAAGACCTCGTTTCTCTGAGTAGATCAAGAATAGCTCACATTGATAACGAATGTCAGAATATTTGCAATATTTGCAAAGACCATCACACTTCAACCCAAACCTTGACTCAGCGGCAGGGCGGAAGAGCGGGTTGTTTTCGACTTACGCGAAATACAGTGAACCTAAAATCAGTTAGTACGAAAGAACGCCTCAATATCGTTTGAATACAACCATCGCGAAACATCATTGAAAGCAGACTAGTAGCTCGGCCAGAAGGCAGTGTGAGGCTTTTGTAAAGTGTCATGCCAAACATAAGAGCATCTAACAATGAGAGCGTTGACCATACGAGAGTAAAGTCTGGTTATAGGTGGTAAGGATTACTATGTCGAATCATGGGATCTGAACCCGCACGAACACACTGCACTAATTCCATGGTTATTCAGAGGAATTTCTTAAATAAATGGTGGATCACGTACATTTTCCGTGATACTGATGCTGTGCATGCATGGAAGATAATTTCGCCAGGGGAATCGCTAGAATAACTGGTGAGAATGACCCACTTTAATCCAAATTGCGTGTGGGTTAGGATGAGTACAGTATGCTCAATTCAAATTTCATGTGTAAGTGAACCTCAAACTCACGAGAGCAAAGGCGACGAGGGCACAAGAAATCATGACAAAGAGCACTGCTACCCAAATTTGCCGTTCATACAGCGCATAGATGCGTATCATCATAACGACTGAAAGCCAGACGCAGTGCACTTCAGTCAGAACATCAAATTTACTAGGACAAGCGGTCAAAACAGCCGTACCCGCAACAATAGCCTGGGTGAGGAGTGCCATAAAGTGGTGATATGTTTTGAGGTTTGAGCACCTGTTCAGTAAGTAGTGAATAATTATGAAATCGGGGTTAGCACTCTAGATGCGTACAATGTCTGTGAGATAAACTTGACTTTCAGTCGGGGCTACAAAAGGGACGATTTGCGTTATTACCGTTTGTTTTCTCAAAGGCCCATGGATCCCAAAACACTCCACTATCAGTGGAATGTCCCCAATAATCACAAGATATCGGTTCAAAAAAAAGAGCACCGCAGTCCAGGACAAACTGCTTCTCCCTTTGGCTTCATTCATTTCAGTGCCATCCTGCTGCAAAGAGTCCTGTCCACTAGCATCTCTCGTGTGCTTCTTATCCATGTGCCTAGATATATTTGAGCTCAAGATATTCTGCAGCCTCCTCGGCCAAAATCTCTCCACTTCATCTGGGAAGGTGAGGAGATAGTCGTAAACGAGCACTGCTGTTGACCGGTCCGAATAAGCACCATTAGCCCAAGGAACAATCATGATGAGTCTACTCAAGAGCAAGATCAACATACTAAAGGATATGACANNGATCATCCAAGTTCCGTATCTGTTGTCACAAAAATGAGGAGGGCTTCAGTGTAAGTTTTGATGTGGTTCTTAGAGACTACTCACAACCATTCTAGATCCACATCGGTAAGTGGGCCTGCCAACTGTAGACTTGTCATGGCGGGCTGTTGCGCAGGCATCTACCAGACGTGGGTCAAATGACAATGTTTGGGTGATTGGGATGTCAAGGCGGGGCCACCAAGCTGTTGAGATAGAAGGAGACCAGTCGCTTATAATCCATTTAAGTAGCTCATAACACGCTGAGTTTCACACATTTTCCGTCATCATTTGAAAGAGCAACGCACGTAGGCAGCTGAGGCAGCGTAGGCAGCTGAGGCAGATTGGCAGCTATGGCCATGGCCATGGCAGTACAACAGCACGACAAAGGAAACCATCTCCACAAAAGTATGATCCGATCGAGGATGGATGGATTAATTGACCGTGATGTTTCTTCTCTATCTCTTGAGTTTGATCAGTATTAAGATTTTTGCGAATACTAGCGGTTGGGAAAGTCAAGCTTAGCTAACTGTATAACGTGCTGGGAGTGAGAAGGTGAATACAGCGCTGTAGACGATCTCGAATTGATTGACTGATTGACTGGAGACTCATGACAGCGCACCGCGCATCATTCAATGCAATATCAAACGTATGATGCCTGAGTAATGAGATATCATGGTAAACATCGAATATTCAATTCCTTATGAAACTCGACCTGTGTCCATTTTATCCTGTCATGGCAGTTTTCGAGTTTTAATCAGAGTAGCATCTAAATATAGCCATTTCCCAAGGCGAATCCCATCCCTCCTAGATTGACTCAAAGCTTAGAAGCCTGCAAGGGAAACCCTCTAGCAGAAATACGCCTACGTACCCTGACTCAGACTCACATGAAGTATAGTATAGTTCTTGTCATCATTAAGATGGTACATAAAACATATTTATCAAGGGCCGGATATTTGTGAGTCGCTTGCAAGGAGAACGAGATTCAACTCGCCTCGATGCCTCTTGAAGAAGTGAATTCCAGCAATCACACGTACTATTATTCCACAACTACATTCCCGTTGAAGTTGAGCCGCTATTCATCTTCCGTTGGGGCTTTTTTCGTAAGTCGTCCGCTCTTGTTTTGATCCATCATATGCCTTGAAGCCTTCTCGAGAATAGATAATGAGATATGGATATTGGAGGTCATAGGAGTTTTGGGGCGGTACACAAGAGCCAACTACTGCTATTCAAAATGACTACTCCAACTAAGAGTCTAACGGGTACTGAAGAACGAAGATAGACGTACTTATACAGGAAACTGTCCAAGCATCTGTAGGGTGCTATCAGTTTTGAATGAATTTCTCTGCTAACAACTCAGTTATAGCCCCCGCCATTAGCTGCGATAGATGATAGCTATAGATTCAGACAGACTCGATTAGCGCCGCGCGGGCGCCAGTGAATCCTAACGGGAGTACTCCCACCCTCCGGTTCCACTGCACTGGCCGACTCGGGAACTGACGGCGGATCTGCTTAAATAGGCGTGGTACCGAAAACGTTCGAACCAGGCTCAACTGGTGGCAGTGGAAAGTCACTGCGGGTACCTGATAGAGAAGGAAGAACTGTTGGTGGGTAAGATTGATTGGTATCGTTAAGAGGATCCAGTGCGTTCCAAGCAGCTTCTTTGGTATGACCACGCAACCGTCTGATCGAGAAAGCTAACACGCGAAATGAATTGGGTTTAACCCCTAGCACGATCACCTGCAGCATTTCATCAAAACGACGGGCGACTTCGGGCGTAAAATTTGCAACAAGGAAGTCTGCCTCCATTTCAATAATCTCTGTATACCTGAGTGCGGTCGTGAGCTATTTAAACAGCATGAATCCACCCCCGTAGAGTTGACTAACTTTTGAGTGAAAGAGGAGAACAGCTCGGCAACGATGTTGGCTTTCGTCAAGCGCTTCCCAATGGCCTCTTTTGTCAACGATTTAAGAGCAGGAATATCTGCCTTCAGGAGAAATAAGGAGTTAGTATCGCCATGTTAAGATGTAAAGATTAGAGCACGAACGTAATCTGCGAACCTATACATAGACTTGGGCGAACAGCGAACAATGTCTGCATCCTCAGACTGGGCGTCGGTGGGGTGTTTCATAATAATCCCTTGTGACTTGAGCTGATTGAACACAATGTCCTTTGTGTATGCGTAGTATATAAAGGCCTTCCATCTACGGTCAAAAATCAGACAAACTAAAGCAAAGTTCGAGCGGACGATTTCACGTTTTATAAGCAGTCCCGTTGATGGCAAATGCTCTTGCATTGGATGAGTGATCAGCGGTGGACTGCTCATTCGGTTGAACAGTGGTAGTAGACTTGTCATGATCCAAGCTGATTGGTTCGTTTCGACGCGTTTGGTTAACATTGCTATGAATATAATCAATTAGGTGGTAGCTGCTTACCTGTCCTCGGGTTCTGAGGGAGGAAGGGTCTTCTCCTTCACGGTGGAGTCGGATTCGTCAGGATCCAAGTCGCTATCGGAGTCATAATCAAAAGAATCAGGGTTGAGTTTTTGGATTTCCTGTTGGACGTCCTTTGAAATATCACACGGTGTACCACCCGAAAATTCTGTCCCTCGAGAGAGTACTGCGTTCACTAGGTAAGGATGTGCTATCAGGGAGGATAATGCACACTTACAGTCATTTATGAATGGACTCCCAACAGATACTAGAGCTTCTGATTTGGCATACAAAACCTTAGGACAAGCCGGTCGACCAGAGATTTTCGCGAGAAGAGATAGAATTTGGTGTCATGAAATGAGGAATTGTCCAGTGATTGCCGCAATGCTTTCTTTGTGCTCGTAGGAGAAGTGGTAGGGAATGATAGCTCATCCGAAGGGTCGAAAGTGATTGTAATTTCGAAAACTGCTCTGCCTCTATACTTCGAGGGTTCATCATACTCACCGATATCGTGTCTATTCGTAGAGCGAATAATGACATCGGGAATGAGTCGTTCACACGTCGGGGGAGGGTTCTCTGCATCGGGATAGGAGACCTTCACTTTAGCGGAGGGGTTTTTCAAGGTCATTGAAGAGCATATCTGTGGGTGAAAGTACAGCTTGGTCGAGAGCTGGGGCGGGGAGAAGGGCTTCTGGCTAGAAGTGCTCTCGTGGAGTTCGAATCGCCAGCCGAGCCCGCAGGCTGGAGATGTATAGGTGATAGAAGTGTGGAAACCTGGGAATCCAGAACGAGGACGGATGATATAGCTCGTAACTTGGGGTGGGTTGGAACACCAGACATCGTCTTGGAATTTCTCTGTGGTTTTCTTAGTAGGACCAGTCGGGAAGAAAGTGATTGGAGGCGGCAGAGACATTGTAGAGGCTAGTTAGATGTCTATTGAGATTGCTAGGGCCTTTATATGGTTCTGAGCGATGGCATCATCCACGAGGCTGGAAAGTGCAGCCCAGAAGCACTACATTCTGCAGTTCTATTGGGTCAGCCGGTCGAACCTTATCAGTCATTATCAATTCGAGCAAGTTCTGCACTTTGGAGTTAGATTTTCGTTCAGGGGGGGCATAGATATGTGTACCATCAACAAGACTCAACGTTTTCTTTGTGCTGGTGAGTTGCCCGTTATAAAGCCTGATACATATCCGTTTGTTGCTGATTGAACTACTGACACGCCATGAACAACATGATTATTCAAGTGTAAGACCTGTTGAAAGGATTCATGGAAATGGATCGTTCTCCGAGGCAGTGTGGTTGTTGAAATGAGCAGGAAAGTCTTCCGAGTCGGTCATCCAAAATTACTTAGACTCCGACACGGCTTTCAAACTTTCGGGTTCCGCTTGCCCCGAGTTGGCTGAATACACTGCACGGATGGCAAGTCGTTTAACTCCCAAAACTCTCCCGATTCCAAAATACAGCCTGAGCCGAGACTATGATTCCTTGCCGAATTTAAAATTAGTAAATGGAGGTCAAACAAATAAGTTGTACACTTTCGCTTATTGTCATTAATGTGCTCACTATTTTCTTCGACATGACGTGGATGCTTTATATCGTTAGGCGTCAAAATTAGTCTCAAGGTCCGGGGATGGTGATATAAATTCGCTATCATTAATTATATGTGGCTTTTGTCTTTTCGCAGTTGCTACCATCTATGGCACGCTGGGAGTGAGAAGGTGAATACAGTGCTCAAGGACTTGCAGGATAGAATGATCTTGAATTGATTGACTGATTGACTGAAAACCCCGGATTGCCTTGACTAGTGAGCGCGCATCATTCAATGTAATAGTAATATCAAACTTGTAACGCCTGAGTACTGGGCTATCGTGGTAGATATCGACTATTCAGTTCCTTATGAAACTCGTCCTGTGTCTATTTTATCCTGCCAGACAGCTTTGATTTTTTTATTAGAGTAGAATATGAATCTAGCCATTTCCCAAAGCTAACTCCAATTTCAGCCCTCCTAGATTGACTCCTACAGTAGGTTGACTCAAAGCTTAGTAGAAGTTTGCAGGGGAAACCCCTCTAGCAAAGGTGCGCCCTACTTACTCTGGCTCGGAATCACATGAAGTTCGGTATAAGCCTTGTCATCATTAAGATACATAAAACGTGTTTATCAAGGGCCAGGCGTCGTTTCACGGTCAATTGCCACCCTTTCTTTTCCCATTTTTCTTTCCAGCTTTCGCACTTGCGAACCAGTTGCCCAATTCCAACCTCTCGCCATCTCTTGTCCCTCCCAACTTCATGATATTAGAGGACGCAGCGGGCAATTCCTCTCCCCATCCGTCCTTGGGTTCCTCGCATGGCTCGCTGGACTCTTCTCTCTTCACATCCCAACTTCCCAAGGCGGGTGATGCCTGGCTAGAACTCATGGCCATGATAGGATCGGGCGTCAGTGGAATGGATTCTGGATCCTCATGGACCAAGTTCACACTCGCTGGGGAGGGAATCCACGAGTTTCGGTCAGAAGTCTTAGGAGGTGGGTCGGAAGGAGGTCGAGTGTGGGGTTTCTGAGGGGATATCGGCCTACCCCAGTTTAAAATGGTGGCCGAAGGAAGCACTAGCGAGCCTGAATTAGGGGAGGGCATTCGTAAGGATCTACCTGTTGAGAAGCTACTCATCACGGGTGTTCTTGGGGCTAACGATGACATGCCAGCATTCAAAGGTGGCATGGAGTTGCTCACTGGATCCAGCGCACTCCAAGCTACCTCTTTACTGTCTCCTCGTAATCGTCGCATTGCAAAGCCGAGAACTCGGAATGAATGTGGTTTGGTTCCGAGGACAATCATCTGTAGCATTTCATCGAGATGGCGTGCAACTTCCAGCGTGAAGTTCGCAACGAGAAAGTCAACTTCCATCTCAATAATCTCTTGATACCTAAGAGTGACTCATGAGTCCTTAGAGCCCTGACTGATGCGAAAAAGCTGAAAAACCTATTTGTGAACGAAGAGAATAGTTCTTGAATTATGTTCGACTTTGAAAGTCTCTTCCTCAGCTCTTCTTTGGACATGGACTTGAGAGTCGGGATATCGACCTAAAAGTGGCGCTCGGATCTGTCAAGCGGCGATATAAGAAGCGGAAAATGCCTACATAGTCTGCGAAACGATACATGGATTTTGGTGAGCAGCGGATATCGGATTCCAAATCTTCGGGCTTCGATCGGCGGGGTTCGGGTGACATAGCGGTTCGCTGAGACCTAAGTTTGTTGAACGTAATTTCATTGGTATACGTGTAGTAAATAAACGTTTTCCATCTGTGATTGAATCGAATGAACAATTTTCAAAGAAAGACTCAGAACAACGCTCAAGCGCTCACGTTTGGTAGGCAGTACCATTGACGGCAAATGCTTTTCCTTTCGTGATACTTTGAGCGGATCGCCTGACATTTTCTGCGCTTGAAGACGTAGTTGGAGGGCTGCTCGAGGCAACCGCGAGTGTTAAGCTCCTACACGAGGATGACAATATGGGATCAATACTTACTCTTCTCCATGAGGCGCAGAACCTGGGGTTTCCCTCTGTTTTCCCTTGCTGACTAGCTCGTCGTCGTCTTCAAGGTCACTGTCAGAGTCGTAATCAAAAGTGTCCGCATTCAACTTGGCAAGCTCCTCTTGTACGTCTTCAAGAAGATCACAGGGCGTCCCGGTCGAGAATCCTGTATCTTGAGAAAGTACTACATCGGAAAAACGCTCGGTCAATTCTGACTCGGTATGAAAGGGGAGGGCGCACGACGTACGGTCCTTCAGAAATGAGCTGCTTGAATTCAAGACATCTGATCTTACAAAAATCTCCCGAGGCTTAGCGGGGCGACCGTCGATCTTGCCTGCGAAAAGATAAAACTTGGTATCAACAAATGCAGGTGTATCAAGTGATCGTCGTAGAGCCTCTTTTGTATTCGTAGAGGAGGTATTGGGGAGGGAAAGCCCATCCGATGGGTCAAAAGCAATGGTGACCTGAATTTGCACCTCCCCTTTGTACTGTGGGGGTCCTAAATATTTCCCAAAATCGCGCTCGGACCTGTCCCCCGGTGAGGTTGGCGAAGAGGTCTGAACGGCAACTTTGTAAAATATTCTCTCAGACATCACGGGTTTGGGGCCCTCCGCGTTCGGGTAGGAGACCCTCACAGTGGCGTTGATAGGGCTCAGAGGCATCGAAGAGCACATGTGAGGCTGGAAGGCCAAAGCGGTCTGCCCGATGAACTCCTGGATTTGAGGATTTGAGCTCGGTGTCTGGCACTGGAAGCTCTCATTGAGCTCGAAGCGCCAGCCAAACCCACAGATGGGGGAAGTATATGTTGTACGAGAATTTAATTTCGGAGTCTGCAAGCGAGGATATGTGATGTAACTTGTTACTTGGGGTGGGTTGGAACACCAGACATCGTCTTGAAATTTCTCGGTGGTCTTTTTAGGAGCAGTTGAGGCTGGGACAGGATCGGGCATCGTTCGGGACAAGAAGTTGAAGGCCTATTAAAACCGCTTGGGCCTTTAAGTAGATAAATAATAAGAGAAGGTGGGGTTCTGAGCGATGGCATCACACATGAGGTTGGAAAGCGCAGTCGAGAAGCATTACATTCCGCAGTTCCACTGGGTCAGGCGGACGAACCGGATGGATCGTCACCCGGTATGACTTCTGTACTTCTTGGGAATCAGGTTATTTCAGATTTTCGTTCACGAGGCATTGATATATATATCATCAACATTTTCTTCGAGCTAGTGAGTCGCCCGTTATTGAGTCTGGTACATCCGTTTATTGCTGTTTGAATTGTTGGTACGTCATGAACGACATCGATCAGCCGTAAGACATGCGGATGAAAGAACTCATGTAACAGGAAGTGTATCGTACTCCGAGATGACGAAGTAGTTGCTGAACAGTGGTTGGTGCAATGAGGAGGAGGAGACTCTTCCGAGTCGGATAGTTAATTTACTGTGACTCCGACCCGTCTCGGCTTTCAAGTTTTCATGCTCCGCTGTGCCGAATGACTACTAAGATACTCTACCGTTAGGCATCAAAATTAGTTTCAAGCTACGGGATGATAATATAATTCTGCTATTAACAGGTCGTGTTGCTACCACCCATCACCGCCTTCAGTCACGGAGACTGTTAGCTTCATTCAATCACTTCTTAGTACGCTGCGCAACAGTCCAGTAGCATTGAACAGTTGAGTAAAGTTCCTTGGTAGATTATTTGTATTGCTTGACATAGGCGGGACAAATGGCTGGACTAGTGAGACAAGCAGAGTGTTAGAATAGCAAACCGGGAATATCCTCGGTTTACTATTTTCCATAAACATACATTTATTATTCTTCTCATGTATATATTGTAGTTTACTTAGTTGTATCTCGCTCGTTTGCTCCCCAATTCCATTGTGTCGCCTCGCTTTTAAGTCCCTTCAACACAGAGAGGGTGTGTTGGGTTAGTCAAAAAAGTGAACACGGATAGCATTGATGGACAGCACTTTTTTGATACGATTGTAGCTCCTAGTGATCGTTGAGTAGCAGGACAAGTTTAGCCCCACTCCTCCTCCGAGCCATAAGATACAGACTGTTCCTGAGATACTGATACGACTTATAAGATGATAGAATGTTGGTACAGACGCCACAGTCCTGTAAGTACAGATTGCTACAACGCGAACTTGGTGGGCTGCTCGTCGATTTCGGTGACGACGATTTCTGATGACCCTGATTTAGACTAATTTAGATAACGAGCTGAGTCAGCAGGTCGAAGCCCCCAAACGGCCGGAAAGAGGCTGAGCTCGGGCTGTTAAGCTACCTATCTTACCTACCTCACCTACCTCGCTACAACTCCCTCTCTCTAGAGGCCGCCTTCACGAAATCAACTTACGCATTGAAGGGAGGTTTTTGTGAGAATTTTGTTGTTGTACTGTGAGTGTTCTCGAGCGGATGATTCTCACCTGGGTCGTTAATGATTTGGATTCGGAATTGGTCAGATAGATTGTACGTGGACTGGGAATGTTTCGTTGGGGAGAGAGAGATTGGTGGATTGATTATCATCTTGGCGTGCAGGTTACTCGATACCGACTTCTCTTTGGGCGTGTTTGAGATTTGTGTGTGGATCGAATGGCTTTACCCAAGGTGCGTTTGCGTTTCGTTGGCAAATGGACTAAAACGAACGCTGATTCACTTGAACGTTTCTTTCGATATTCATTTCATCTATGGGGTCAATGGACATGCGATCGTCTACTTTCGTTCATTGGTGTCTTTCATGAAACCTACGACTCGCCACGCCGCACACGACCCTACTCGGCATCTCATATCCCGCTCAATCTACTCTCTCTTCTCCCTTAATCGGCTTATCTCGCGGATTAGAGGATCATCAAGGTCATATCTACACACGCCTCTCTTAACAGCCCCGAACCCTAATCTCATCTCGATGAATATAACAGGAAACCGAACGACTCGTAGCGGATCCAGCACCTGGAATATCCGCAGAGCCACATGAAGATAACCTAAGATATTTCGATGTGACGATTGACGGACCCGGTGGGAGTCCTTTTGAACGTGCGTGCAGTAGGTGTCCTGTGGGGTTGGTATTGAGAAATTTCTGGGGCAGATGGTAAATTCAAGCTCGAGTTGTTCCTTCCTGAAGAGTACCCGATGGCACCCCCGAAAGTTCGTTTCTTGACCAAGATATACCATCCCAACATTGGTGAGTGGCGCCCTGTACGGAGGATGCAGTGGTTGACGGGAATGCTCAGATAAACTCGGACGAATCTGCTTGGACATCCTGAAGGGTATGTTTTGACACTGGTGATATATACACGAACTGACGGGTGAATAGACAAGTGGTCTCCCGCGCTACAAATCCGAACCGTGCTCCTGTCGATCCAGGCTCTGCTGAGCTCGCCAAACCCCGACGACCCCCTCGCGACAGACGTGGCGAAGCACTACAAAGAGAACGAGGCCGATGCACAGCGAGTAAGCCGGGAGTGGACGCAGAAATACGCAGTAGCGGCGTGATAGTGTTATCAGATCTGGTGACTGGGGTCCTTGATGGATAATAAGTAAATAATAAATAGAAATAGTATTGAGTTGACCTCGACTCTGCGCCATGCCGTTTGAGCCTCACAAGAT
>JANIEX010000832.1:0-19120 GCA_027627405.1 Leucocoprinus birnbaumii
ACTCGGTCAGTTATCCTTCTTCGGTTACGAACTTTTGCTTACTGGTGTCTCTTACTTCAGCTTCTGGTGGGATTCTGCTGGTCCTACGTACTACCACCAGGTATCTGGTCTTCTTGGCTACGGTATTCCTACCAGCCAACTGCTTTTCGGCACTGTGAGACCATTCATCCCCACCTCCTCCGGCCGATCCTGAATTTTTTCTTAAAGGATTTCCCTTATGCACCCGGATTCACTCAACCTGGCTCATTGAACGCCATTCTCGCTTCCAACCTAATCTCGGATGCTGATAGGAAGGCACTCTTTGCTACGAATTGTGTGAACGCTTTCGCAGGTGTTGATGAGTAAATTATACCAAGTCTTATGTCGATATTGTATTTCCTGGATGTACTTAATTTATTTCTTAAATCTTATATCTGTCCGCGCTTGGGATAGGGTTACGTGCAACGTGGCCTCAAGCGATCAGATCCGAATCAACGAGTCTAAAATTGTTTGGCGCCTACTAGCAGAACGTCATTGGTACACTACTACCACGAACAACGGAGCCCACATCCTCTGGATCATGGTTTCCTCGTTTCAGCAGCACCTAGAGGCTCACCCACACGTACATCATGGCTCTTGATGAATATCAAATCATAGATGGCCCCGCAGACGATTTCTATACCCCGTGAACACAGCGAGGCCAGCACGAGTGCACGCTAAATCACCTGTACTCAACGTTTTTTTTATTGGCCAGAGTCCACGCTCAACTTGCTTTGCACATATTACCCCACTGTCGCCTAGCCGGTGTATTTTGCAAATTCTGTTTCCATTTCTGTCAACAACTACCGCGGCATTTCCCCCTGAAGCTTGGGCCCATACAAGTATTAGGCTTACGCGGCGTTTTCTGCTACCCCACTCACCCCATTGACCATACCGACGCTAATGAGCGACACCGACTGGTTCTCTGACTTTGCTCCGCCGCTTGATCGTGGTCACGAAACCTCTCGTGCGAGTCGCTCATCCCGCTCTCCTTGGGTCTGGGACGAAACATTTGGCATAGTCCACCACGAAGGATGTCGTACATGTCGCCACTATATGTTGCACGTCTCAGACGCCGCTATCGTCGATGGTGACTCCTCCGACTCTGCAGACTCAGATTCATATACCCTCGCTTTGAACCAACGAGATGCAGAACTTCGACGTCGCTACCTTGAAGGATTTCGGAGGGGGCGGAGTACTCAACAGCAACATGATACCGATCGACTGAAGGTATATCGTTCGCAGAGGGATGAAGCGAGAGCTGCAGAAACGCTGTATAAAGCAGAGGTGAAGGAGAAGGAGGAAGAGATCCGGAAACTGGAGAATAAACTCGCGGATTTGCAGTTGGAATATAATCAATTGCGGTTCGATTCGCTTGATGATCATGCACTATCGCCACTTTCACTGTCTTCGGAGGAATCTGGTGAGTCTTCGGATTGGCAGTCCGAGGAAGAGGAAGAAGAAGAGGTTTATGAGTATGAGTATGAAGATGAAGATGAAGATGAAGTGGAGGAGGAAGAAGAGGAAGAGGAAGAGGAAGAGGAAGTAGAAGCTATCTTATCTGAGGGAGACGACTCAGCTGATGAAGTCGAGGTTGTTGAAGTCAGGGCTGGCATTACCGAAGCAAATTTTGACGATCGCCTAGCCTCTATAGACGATGAAGCTCCAGTTCTCCAACTCGGCTTCATTGGGTTTTCGACCCAGACCGTTTCCGATGGCGAATCCGACACTCATGGCTCCGTTCACCGCCAATCTCACACTTCCGGCATCCCACTACCCCCAACCTCAACCTCCGGCCCTTCAACCATCACGCCTGCTCAGACTGTCACTCACATCAGACAACAAATGGCCATCGCGCATCAACCAGGCAATGAACCGATCCTTCTTCATATTAAGACACTCATCTCCCAGGCCCACGCAACCCCTTTGCCACTCCGTACCGAAAGCCAAAAGGTCCTTTTAACAGAATGGCGGCGAAAACCCTCTTCACCTCCTCCTCCATTCCTCGCCAGAGAGCAAGAACCAGATACTGTCTATGTCGATGCATCAGGTTCCGGCATCGGTTTCATCTTCAATAACCAATGGCAATCCTGGCTCTTGTCCAAACATTGGAAACAAGACGGCCGGGATATCCAGTGGGCTGAAGCCGTTGCTGTTGAATTGGGTATTCGATTGATGATCGGTTCTGGACTTTCTGCGACAAAAATCGTTTTGAAGTCGGATAATTTGCAGGTTGTGAATGCCATTAAGGGGAAAGCAGTTATCAGGGAGAAGAATACCAAGAAGATCGTGAACGGCATTTGGGAGCTTTTGAAGGATTATGGCATGCGCTTGAAGATTAACTGGGTGCAAGGGTGCTTGAATCCAGCGGATGAGCCTTCAAGATTGAGATGTAGTGGCTTTGGTAATGGTACAGGGGAGACCGGAAGGTTTCCTTATGACTGTGGTATACCGGAACATTTGAAGAAGTTTGTGATTCCATACGTTCCTTGAGTATAGTAATCGAGCCGTGAGTGGTTTTATTCTATGGGATATACAACGTACTCATTCCCTTCCCTTTGATGGCATCTATCGTTCTCACCAAGCCTCCTCCGTTGACTATAGTCTCTCCCACACCTTTGTCTGCTATTAACTGGCTTGCGATCCCTCTGTTGGTCGGAACACATCTGGTGGCGACGTGACACGTCTGGAAGATATCTGTATAGTCTAGTACACTTGCAGAATGAACTTCGCCTTTGTGGCGTTATTCTTTTTCCATTCTCTTGGAATCCTTTTTCGCACTATCTTGTTCAGCCGCCTGCCATCTTATGCTATTACCATCTTTCTCTCTTTTATCGACTAGATACCATGCTGGCTTCTCTACACGTCCTTCGATTTCACAATAGAATGGTGTTCGTCTATGTGCGGTCTATTAGCGTGAGGCTGTGGCTCTCAGTGAGGTGCAACTTCCGCGCGTGAACGCTACTTCCTGATTAATGTAATATCCGGGTTCAGAGTGGCGGCCCGTTACGGGTAACGGCGGCCAACCCAACTACTTAATTGAAACGATATTCCGTGCCCATAATAAGACACAATCAGTCTTGAGCCCAGTAGATCAGCGGGACCAACGCTGCTTGAGGAACTTCGAACCAAGTTAAGACCCGCTAAAAGGATGATGGCCGAAGTCACTCTAGACCCGAGCCTGAGCGCTAATTGCTAAGCTGGCAAGTTCATTAACGCTTTTGACACAAGGTTCGTCAGGGATCAATCAACCTAGTATTCATTCGTTTTAATTTACAGAAAATCGGGCAATCAAGGTTCAACATGCCTCTCTCACAGGTATAGTCTAGATCAGAAGCATTTTCTTACCCGACTTTGTAAAGCGCTCACAATTCAGTCGAACCAGAGTCCAGGGCGAAGGTTTTGGGACGAGAGACTCTGATTGGATTCAGGTGCGGCTAATGCGGCATGAACGGTCTCGAACCTTCCCAGTGAACGGTACTTACCAAGCCAAGTGTGTCCTGGCTAGTCTGCCCTACGGAACCTGCTGTTCTCCCTCTTACCGTTGCTTGCATCTTAGACTGGCACCTCCTCAGCGTGTTCCATCGTTCCGATGACATCTGCGCCTGCAACCCCGGTAGGCTTTCTGTACATTGGTCCGGTGTCAGGTTCGTGCTACGACACATTTGCGAATTCGAAGAGGAAATTGACATTGAAAATTTACGACTTAGCCGCTTGTGGGACTCTGATGGCCTACGATGCTTCTCTAACGATATGTAGCGAGGTCAGTCATTATTTATGCTAATAAACAATGCTTGGGCTCATCAATCATGATGTTCGTATAAGATGCAACTCGTTTGGCGGTAAGTCTGAGGTCTGAGAGTTTCAAGCACGTCTGACACTCGGACGTTAAGGCAGCGATGGACCATAAGCAAGCTCCTTTATCTATTGTGTCGGTACTTGTTCCAGCTTATATTTTTGTGAGTTGCCGCTACTCCATTACACCATCATCTCAGCTCCTGACAAGGCTCATGTTCAATTTCCGTTATAGCATTAATGCATATAGTGAGCCCCTGACCCTTGCTCGCCTGGCCAAGTGCGACCTGACGCCTTTTTACTTCCTCTAGTTTACGCTTTCCTCGTGGATCCACCAGAGCAGGTGAGGTATGCTTCGCTCCGGCCATTGTGATTAAGCTGACTTTCCAAAGTCGTGAGTGGTAACCTTTTTTTATCGCCATTTAGCATGAAAAGCCTACCCTGTTGGCATTAAGGTGTTATATCTGGCAAAGTATCTGGATAACCTGGTGAGCACTCCCTACCGGTTGACCATGTTGAATTGCATTCACGTTTGGTCCTCAGGGCACCCTTTTTCGCTGCTGCGTTACCAGATGCTTTGATCTTGATACGACTAGATGCGCTTTATACCACAAGACTGAGAGGTAAGCCTCCATCCCATCTCTGAGTAGCCTGGCAGTAACAGCGCCGTGCTCAAGTTCAATACCTCACTCGAATAATTTTCGCCGGTATATTTTTCGCCTAGTATGTGGTAATCCACCAAGCTGACGAGTAATCTCCATTTTGACAGTACATATTCTTGTAAGAATTCATGCCTCACGAGTGAATCCCCATGACTACTTCACGAGGCTCAATCTGTGACAGGCCCTGATAACCCTTACAGTCCTGAATAACGATATCAAGCCACGAGTCCTCTTAGCAAAAACGGTACCCAGAGGTTGTAATATTTCGATGTTTGATCGCAAATCCAGGACACAAGACCTCCTTACGTGAGTTAATTAGATGCTTCAATTGGCGTGATATTTGGCACTTACCTTGTCTTCCGTGCACTCAGGCTTATTCCCGTGTTAGCTCAATGTGAGCTATCAAATTATTATCATGATGGTCACGTACTCGAGTTGATTTTATTTCAGTCTATTATTTTGGCATTACTTTTCGCCAGTTCTGTAAGAGCGTGAAGGAAGTAAGGAGGGAGACCAACAGTACCCTGACTCGGTCCATGTTCTCAACGGATAGCGGCCTGCCAACGTATTTCATCCTATTCCGTCAAGGAGCCTGCTACTTTCTCGGGTGAGCCATCTGTGAATCAGCCGTTACCCACTCATCTCATCAACACCCTAACCAAAGAACAATATGTTTGTTCCCTCCACTTTTAGCTCACATCGTCCCGACATCACTTACAGCCAGCTCATTTTAGGCGCGTATATAATAGTGGGCTCACTCGATATATTCTCCCCAAGGGAATACCTTTATTTACCGGCGGTGCCGTGAGTCTGAAGTATTGGTTTTAGTATGAACGATCCGCTTATATGAGACTTGACAGTGTTTGGATGATGATTAACACGTTGCTAGTGGGTTTTGGGCCTGAAATTCTGGGACGGTCCATATCTCATTTCCAAGTCGTTGTTCCTGACAGGGCTCAAGACTTTACCTCATGATGAAACGTCATTGGTGGAAGCGAAACCAAGAAAATAGCACACGTATCCTAGATATAAACTTGGATATAGAGCTTGGGAGCTTAGGTTCAATCACGCATAGGGAGATTTGAAGGCTCGATTATCATTATCCCTTCTGAATTATTCTACTACTGCGAATCAATATGGTTCTCTACAAGATGAGCTGCTTGAGCATATATCGGTCAGAAAGTACATGAAATAGTACATAATTTCTGACCCAGGCTTTGAAGGCATCTAATACCTCTGGACGCGATTTGAGGAGTTCGCACTGTCGTGCGTAGGCTTCAGAACTTAGTTTAGAAAGGGTTTGAACCACGTCTAAATTGTTTGTTCCTGTGGCTTTGGCATTCGCAGTGACGAAGTTTGCCGTGTCATTGGCGACTTCCTCTTTAAAAGAGGATAAAACGTCACTAGACGATGATCAGTTCACAGTGGGTTTGATGATGATGTAGACGCACTTGATGTAGTCTAGCAGGTCCATGCAGTCAGGAACAGCTTGCAGCCAGTCACGAATATCCAAATCGGCAGGGAATATCATGCAAGCGTATGCGCGAGAGATTCCCGTCATACTTCTGACAAACTTAGGAAACGTGATGGCAGGAGCAGAAGAGACTTGTATCTTTCCAAGGAATGAGCGAGAACCAGGAGAACTGCAATCAGGTGTTTAGTGACCCACCTCCATGTCCTCCATGCATTTCTCCACTGCCATTGAAGTGAAGAAATCCAACTCTCCGGATACCATGAACCCCGATGCAATGGGACCCCAATGTTGGTGAAACCCTTGAGTCATCACCGCCAACTCATCCAGAAGCGTGTATCGCTGAGGTTCATTACGTGAAAGTCGATACGAGAACTCGCTCAAACCATCAGCGTAGTCTTCGTAGTGGTCGTCAATCCGTAAAATTAGCGTAGTCCAAACCGCGATAAAAATTCTGGTCGATTCATCCTTCAAGTGTCGATATGCAGTATCGGCGAAGCTGACACCAATGTCAAACTCAACGGCATATAGCTTACTGTCAATCCCACGCCGAGCAGCGTCCATGCGACAGGCTTCGCGAAATGCGGGATCGACGGAGAGATCATGGGGTACAGTAACATCCCATACTTTGAGAAATGACACGACGAGATTCCGTAGATCTTCCGTCTGCGCAGGTCTCCTTCGAGCGGGTATCTGCCGTTTGAGTTAGTTTCATGCCGACCAGAATCAGCAGAATCGCAGCAAACCTGATTCTGAGACATTATGGAGTGAGTTCTGGACTGAGCTATTCTGAACATTTGTTTATCTGGCAGCCTTTTATATACCATGGCTAGTCCCGAGCTGCAAGCCAAAATGTCGAAGAGCTGAGAAATCAACTAGACTCTGCTCTGCCCCAGTTCTCGATGGTGAGGACTTCACCCCTCACCCAACCGTTCTTCTCGGTCAGTCATTAGTACGATCACCTGCAACCCGCGAGTCAGCAGTGGAGATGGATGGTGCTCAATTCATGTCAGTGTTCGGATCCTCTTTTACCACGTTCTGCTAGTTTATAATCATTTATCTAGTACTAGGTGAGTCCTCCGTGAGATAAATAAGTTACGTTGACAGGAAGCATGGCTCATTGACTCTACATACTAATAATTTCATGTCAATTTCTAGATAGTCCGGTAGAAGGACTTTACGGTGGAGAATCGGTGATTTGTATCTGGCGTCAAGATAAATAGGCTGATTGGTGCTAAGGACCATGGTAGGCTGGGGCACGTAGCGAAGAGTCATTGTTTTGTATATGTATGTTGGATCGCTCCTACGGTTCCTCTCCTGTAACCAATGACATAGACGATCTACTATCGGTCAGCTTCGGCGAAGGACCAGAACATCTGCTGTATATACTGGCGGTTCGAATACACAGGTCCTGACTACTATAAACAATCTGTTTATCTTAATTTAGCTCGTCCTGAATCGAACGATACAGCGCACACTCATCATTTTCGATCTGTTCCTGTTTCCTTCCGTCCGTGTTGTTGCGAGTCGATGGTTGTCCGACGTGCCGGGCCCACATTGCAATTTAGATCAAGAGTCCAAGCTATCTGCTGTATTGTTGGGGTATCAGTTCGGCGTCTCGCCCGTCTTGAACCAGTCGTATTATTTCTTACCGGCAGGGAACTGTTTTTTTTTATTCAAATTGGTAGTTACATCACGGGTTATTTTCCTGACACTATAGTCTATAGCCGCCATAATAATTATCGTTCTTCTGATTGATACTACTGTTGCAAGTCAATGTAATGCCTACAGCAAGAGCTGCTCGAGCTTGTAACGATCAATGAGTGCATGAACTCGCACGTAATTAATGAAGCAGCTTCTGAACGCTGCTACTGCATCAGGGAATGGCCTGAGGAGCTCGCACTGTCGTGTGTAGGCCTCAGTACACAGTTTAGAGAGTGTTTGAACCATCTTAATTTTGTTTGTTCCTGCAGCCTTTGCGCTCATAGTGACAAAGTTTGCCGGTTCGTTGATAAGTTCCTCCTTGAAGAAAGATAGAACATCACTAGGAGCTAGTCAGCTCATAGCCTGTTTGATGATGTTTGAACGTACTTAATATGTTCTATCAGGATCATGCAGTCAGGAACAGCTTGCAGCCAGTCACGAATATCCAAATCGGCAGGGAATATCATGCAAGCGTATGCACGAGAGATTCCCGTCATACTTCTGACAAACTTAGGGAACGTGACAGGAGCAGAAGAGACTTGTATCTTTCCAAGGAATGAGCGAGAACNAGGAGAACTGCAATCAGGTGTTTAGTGACCCACCTCCATGTCCTCCATGCATTTNTCCACTGCCATTGAAGTAAGGAAATCCAGTTCTCCGGANACTATAAACCCCGATGGGATGGGACCCCAGTGTTGATGAAACTCTTGCGTCATCTCCGCCAGCCGATCGAGAATCTCGTATCGTTGAGGTTCATTACGTGAAAGTCGCTGTGGGAACTCGCTCAAGCCATCAGCGTAATCCTNGTAGTTGTCGTCGAGGTGTGTCATTAATGTAGTCCAGACCGCAATAAAAACCTTGGTCGGCTCGTCTTTTAAGTGCTGAAANGCAATACCTGCGATGTTGATACCACAGTCGAACCCGTCGGCATACAGCTGGACGTCAATTCCGCGTCGGGAAGCCTCCAAACAGCACGCCTCACGGAATGCTGGGTCGATGGNGAGATGAAGTGGGATAGTAGTATCGAATACTTTNAGAAAGTCCACGATTAAATTTCGTAGATCTTCCATCAGGCCAGATGAGATCTTCTGCGAGGGTATCTGACATTTTGCTAAGCTCCACGATNAACCGATCCAAAGNAATTACAGCAAACCTCGTTTNTTGGAGACATAGTTAAGCNGCTTNTCACTCCTGAGTCGGGCGCTCTCGATCGGAAGTTAATCACAATTTGATTTGATAGCCCCTTTATATATCAAGATCAGTTCCAAGCGGCAAACTGAGCGTTCAAAGGACTAGGCTTCACTCGGGCTTCACTTCGGTTCTNCAGGAGTTTCTGAAGACCAAGGATTTCACCTAACCATTCTTGTTTGTGCGGTATTACCGGCTGGCGCGAATACCAGCAACCGGCACTGCAATGGTGCAATTGAGTGGTGCAATACTCGGCTTCAGTGTGATCCTCGTTTACCACTAGTATATTCATGACATTTGACTCACACCAGGTAATCCATCTATATTGGAAGGGAGCACGGCTCATCAAGCCGATATAGCTATAATTTCAAGTAAATCTCTAGATAGACCGATCGGAGGATATCGCGGTCGAGGAGTGGCGATTTTGGATACGGGGTCAAGATGAACTTCTTCGGTCGGCTAGTAGATTCGTAGGGAGGGACTAGAACTTCATCAATGTACGGTGGATCACTGCTTTCCCAACAGAGAATTTTCTTCTCGCCGTGACCGATGATATAAGGTCTACCAATTGACTTCGGAGGACGTTCGGACCCATGATTAATGAAGACGTTACGACAGGGTCGGATGAGTGGCTTGAGATTGACACAAGAAATCTAGTAACCGGATACGGGATGAGGGCTAATCTCGACCTATTGTAGGGAAAAGCGGCTTACCTGTTTGGTGAATACTTCTAGGTCTAACTTCCAGGCCCTTCGTCCGAAAAGCCGGTAGTGGTATGAATGAGGAATAAGCACCTGAACAGTTCCGATGAAATCGAAGTCCTGTAGGGTGGCGATGATTGATTCGAAGTCGGGCATTTCTTGGGGATTGAGCCAATGCAGCTCTATGAATACTTGAATAAGTTTATGATACGGGGTGATGGCACCATCACTACCCAATGGGCTTCCTTCCGATTGGTCTGAGGTGATGGGCCAGGTGTTGCTTAGTAACCTCACGGCACTACGAGGATGACGAATACTTACAAGACGGAAGGGGGTTTAAGGCTCTCAACTGTTCTAACGCATCCCTTCGGATGCCATCAAGACAAGCTCCAAGGACACAAAATTTCCCTGATCGCCTTGGATCCATGATGTAATCCGTGAAAGACGTATGGTAGAAAGTGATACGGCGCTCGCCGAACAAATTTGAGGCACTGCACTCCATGACAGAGTGAAGAGTAGCACATGCATACTCAACCTGAGCGTCAGAAACATCCAGGAAGCCGATATCTCGCGAAAAGGTTCCCGGTTTACCGATCCGCAAGGACAAGCGAAGTATGATTTTTTGAATCGCGGGCAGGACTTCTTCTGGAACTGCCTCCATGATTAGCGTGTACAAAGCGTCAAGGGGTGCCAGTGGATTAGAATCTGTGATCTTTTGTCGGCCGGCGAGTGCGAGAACGGCTTCAAGCTGAGAAGCAGGTCCAGCCGAGTTACTCTTTCCAATGAAACGAACGATCGTCGCGGCATAAGCGAATAGGCCAGCAGAGAGATCGACAAGTGTTTGAAGGTCTCGATCTGAAGGCCAGCTAGGTTGAAATCGCGATACTCTGCCAACCTTCGTTAACTCTGCCATGAGAAAACACATGATCTCATGGTCTATTTCTCGCGACACGGGGAGATGAAGGCGATATGTCAGAGAAGCAACTTTGTCTGCCTCAAAGAAGGCAACAATTCCAGGCTCGGAGCGGCTGAGAATCAACCAGCGGAATGGTGTAGTACGCTTTTGAGTGGAGGTGGTGATGAGATCAATGATGTCGCGTTGAGCTTCTGTACCCTCACATTCGTCCAGGCCATCAACGATGATGACAAGCTCCTCCACTAGGGTCCGTTGAGAGTGTAACTTCTGGAGTGGCTTCACAAGAAGCTCCCGAAATTGGTTTTCGATGGATCGAGAGACCAGGGTTGGATCTCGACGAATACCTTCGTCGACAATTTCGCGGTAGGAATCCAACTTGGATGCAAGCTGATAGGCGATCGACGTGAATAAGCGATTGGGATCGTATCTCTTGTTGGGACGAGAAAAGAAGAAGGTAGCACCAAGCCAACCATTCTCCTTGAAGGCTTCGGCGCTTGACTGAGCGACAGCGGTTTTCCCTACCCCAGCCGGTCCATGTATCCACAGGATACGCTCTGCAGCTCCACTGTCCGAACCCCATCCTACCACTCGACAGACGATCTCTTCACGAGTCCCAGGATGGCACTTGGGTGGTGGGTATCTTGCCGAAGAATCATGGAATGCATCAGGAGTTGAGTGTTCAAGTAAAATTTGTATCCCTGTCATACTTTCACTCAACCTCATTGGAGTGTATTATGCAGGTAGAGACTTACCCGAACGATCTCCTGGGGTCACCACATGAGTGATATATTGTGTCGATGAGTCTATGAGAGTCGGTTTATACTGAGAAAAGTGGTGTGCACCCTGGAAGCTACCCGCAGTCATGGGGTGAACGATAACATGAAAGGGCGTCTGTTACAGAAGCGGAGAGCGCGTGGATACCGGCAATCGAGAGTACCATCAGATGGGTTCGTTTACCTCCGAAGTTCACACGCATCCTTCTCGCTTAGAATTGGGTGCTCCGCAAGCGGGTGGGGGAGGCATCAGGTGAAGTGTGAAAGTTTCTGTTTATCCCGATGAAAACACGTTCAATGAGTGAGAGAGGAGGTAAAGGCTCGGGGTTTGCCAAACGCAGCACGCAGGAGCACACAAGTAAACCAGTAACGAGGGCTGAGCTTGAGGTTCCGATTGAAACTCCGATTTTCCGTTGATTGAACGCCCCTAGCCCCAAGTCGGGAGACGACACTTGTTGATTTATCAACACCTTACTAAGAGACTCCCATGACTGGGTAGGAGTCTGAGACCACTCCAATTCCTTGATAGTAGCATTCAGTATTTACCATCCCGTCACTTGCAACACCATCCGTAACAGGCGATGAAGCCTTCCTTGTTGCTCAATCCACTGACATTCCATCATTCGGCCCGACCCGAAGGCTACAACCTCGAAATCTCCGGTGCCGGAGCTAATTTCTAGCATTGCAAAACATAAATTTGCATCACCAGGTTATCTCATCTTGGTTCAAAGAATGATCTGGGGCTTGAACTCGTATGCTCAGGAATAATCCCGCTCGATATGTGGTCGCAGCCTGAGGAGTCGGGTTGACGACCCCTCGACTCAACGAAGCGCCTGTAGATTAGAGAACAAGCGGTGTGATTCTTATTCTCTACAGTATCAAATCCAATTCTAGGCAAGTGTTCTTCCCTCACAGTCGAGGTTAACTGCATTGCCGTGTATGCATCTTTTCTCTCTCTTGTTCGGTTTTGATTCTTTGAGGTGTGTGGCACTCATCGTATCCCTTGGTTTACAACTGGTTTGTATGGTTGATGATTATGAGAGCAGTGCGTCCAGTGCGCGAGTTTTACAGTGACCAAGCGTAAGCTCAAGTTATCTATATTACCAGTTCATCTCTAGTTCGTGTGTGACGACTTATTTCGCGCTAGAGACCATCATGCCCAGTCAACATCTCCTACAGACGCCTTTGAAGAGATGATATGTAGAAGGCACTGATCGAGCTGTCCCACCTGCTAAGCATAGTACGACTGATCAATGAACGTCGAGTGGCCATTTTTGACTAGACCTAGTTATTCACTCGACACCCCAGATGATCGACTCCGTCAAGCTTGGGACGACGTCTACTTATTCTTCGTTTGGCTTTGACCTACAGAAACTCAATCTGCTTATTGAGTTTTCCCCTTTGAGTGGGACCTTATCCTCACATGCATTGCCTCGACGCAGCATACTTCGGCGATAAGAGAGCAGCGATTCGAAGTTATACCATTACTTCTGCTCAGCTACATTCTTCTTCCATGCTTTGTACTCCGGCACTTCAACTTCTATATCAAAGTTTTTCTTGGAACACTAGTGTCAGTGAGCCGGGATGTCAATCGTCTTCACCAGAGTCAACACTGATGCGCATTATCATTCCTCTGATAGGGAATGGCTGGGCTAGAATTGTCACCAGCGTGCTGATAATGCGCTTAACCCAGCGTTTGTCCAGCAGGAGACGAAAATTGCAACGCAGTTTAATCCGAAGCCTCGTAGCCTTACAAACTCCACTTGGTAAACCTGGAATCAAACCACGCAGTTACCTCAATGTGAATGGCAAACCCGAGCTTGCATGATAGGGTTCACTTTTGTTCTAGTCTTTTCCGAAGCACTCGCTAGAACTAATCACCATGATAACTGCTGGTGGCGATGGCTATCGCCGTTAAGTACAGAGTTGACCCAGAACCTTGCTCACTGGGGTACAAAGTACACAGATTTGGCGCCGTTTACTATTTTATCATCAATTTCGGTGAGTAATTACCGTTCGATCAAAGGTGGAGCTTATGATATGAATCATTCTTCCTCAGTTATTTCTATCACACCCATCATCCTGTTCCATTTCCCTCCTGGACCACTGAAACAATTGTCTGGAATGTCAGTCTCGCCTCATGTTAAGGTGTACGTTAGCTCTCGGGTCTATAACATGCCGTATAGATCTTCGTCGATTATGACTCGTTTTTTGTCATGCCAAGTTATTCTTCGCTTCGATTATACTTGGAAGATGGGCTGTTGACTACTATGTCGTTTACTAGGTCAATTGGGAGCACCTCTCCTGCCTTGAGGAGTGTCCGTTCCTGACTTTGGAGCTTTTAATTATGCTTAAGAAGACTTATTAAACACTGCCTCGAGGCCGGTAACTTTAGTTTATCGTCTATTCCTGGCGTGTAACAGTAAGCTGAGCAGTGCCAGCGTTCAAACAGTGATCTCATTCCAACCGAGGAAATGCTTGTCCTAGAACTTTTTCGGTAAGACTTCCATGCAATTCTATTTGAGAGAGGGGCTCGGTGTCAACGCACTTCAATTCAAATTCATTCAAATTCACCAAACGCTGTCAATCCTTATCAACCCCACACACGAGAACGGCGCTCACCACGATTCGATTTGAAGTGAGATCAATTCTTGGCTAACAGTACTTTCTTCTCTCCTCTGGGATGTGTCTATCGTGCCAGCTCAGGTAGAGAAACAGATTCTCAATCATTTGACTCTGATATCTACACACCCTCAGGCAGCTCCAGCTGCTCGAACGTGACTGCTATACCGCTGCGGATAGACGCGCAGTATAAAACGCACAGCACCGCTCGTGTATTTCCTACTTCGATCTTGTTGACCCTACAAGCAGCCTCCAGGTTCCAGCTCTCACTGTTGAGTTTTATTGCAATCTGCCGAGCCGAAAGCTAGTTTGTGTTTCATGGAAGCTTTCTGTCATTCATAGACCAAGCTAATGTCTTTGAATGAATCCCTGACGACGAAGTCGTCCAAGTCAAAATGACACTGTCGTGACTGAAATGCTTAGCTTTGCCTTGGCTTTGCATTATCGGCCGAGAAGGCTTTCGCTGCATAACCCGGTAGACAATGTCGTTCAACGCCACTTTTATGGCTCCATTTATCTTGAAGAACACGAAGACCACTGCTGTCTGCTTTTGAGCTTGTCACTTTTCTGTTTAGGGGTCCGGTGATTATCATCAGTGCCCCTAACATGTGGTTTATCTATCTCGATGCTCGTATGAGAATCGACCTCTCTACCTTAGATAACGAGATTTCTCGAAATATTATTTCTTAGCACCCTGAGAGAAAGCGTTGCGTGTCGTCGTAGTCATGGTCATGAGGAGATTGAGAGCTAGATCTCTTGAGCTGCAGCCTCTCCGGCTCACTGGAAGTTTCTTTCCAGGGAGGTGACTGACAACAGGCTCCGGGGTTCTAGCTGAGCCCAGTCCTTCATCGTCACTGGACTCGATTCCTCTCGACTCTTCTCGGCTCTTCTCGACGATACTCATCTCATCTGATTTATCCATTCATAGGCGGCCCGTATTCAAAGGAATGTGGAACACAGAGGGCGGCCTTTGAGTCCTATGGGTCATGAAACGCGAGGGTGGTCGCCCGCACTGTGGCAGCATGTCTTCATCGCAGCCTGTAAGGTGGAGATTGGGGTGTCCAAATGTCGATTGATGCTGTGTCACTTAACCTCGATGTTCGTGGTGGCGCAGTCATGTTACGGTCAAATTCATTCGTATGATGGATTCATATCACTACTGGAAAGCCTTAGTATTAACGAATTTGTGGGTGAAGTCCGGCTTTCGCCCCTTTCCGACTCGGTATACTTTCACTTCTTTTGAGTGAGGCTGTGAGGCTTATATGAAATATAGCGATCTATGCTAAGGTTGCCTTTTTCTTGTGACTTTGATCACTATCGCTCATGTAAAATGCTTACCACCACAAGCGCTCAGTGGCTTTTGTGTGCTGCGAAGAAAACTCAAAATCCTATATAAGTCTCCTGAAAACGAAAGCTGCAGCACACAGAGTTCTTCTGTTCTTCTCCACTTACTCAAGTCAGTCTTTCTAAAATACAAAACCTCTGCGCTTTACTCACCGTTGTCTCAGGCATCTCCCACAACTTTCATCACATTCGATTCTCTACGTCTTTGCTGCCATCAGACGTACGTGAAAGAGCTGGATCAACCTCTATTAGTTGGATGCTAACGGAAAGATATAGACAATGAAGTTCACCACCGCCATCGTCGCTGCCCTCACTCTCGCCCTTGGCGCGAATGCAATCTCCTGCCAAGACCAGGCTAATGGAAATCATCCCGCCAAATGCGTCTACGGTAACTGCCCTACCGGCTACCGTAGCGTCTTCTGGGACACCGGATGCTCCTCTCGAGGCTGGTGGCTCTGGAAAGAGACTCAGAAGTGCTGCATCTGAGCAAGCGAATTTTTTCGGAGTAGCGCAAAAGTCTTTGAGGTTGTACATGTACCGCGCCCAAGCAGTTTGCGCTCTGCGTTATAGTCAATTGTACTCTGTACGAGTAATATTATGAAATGCTCTCTTCCCAAAAAAATTCTCTCTAAGTTGCCCCATATCAGTTAGCGTATCAATGTGTGCCTTGGACGATCCAAAGACAGAAGGGTACCGAGCAAGCGCCCACCCAGCCCATGCTTCCGCTTTCCAGCATACAACCTTTCCTTTTCCACTCCCAAGCGTATAAGGTCGAGGAGAAAACATACTTCCTGGTTTGCCTATCCCAAAGAATAAGAGTGGGTGTTTACTCCGGTGAATGAGCTTCCTTCGAACTTCACGCGGGAGCTAAGGGTGTAAAAGTCAATAATGAAAGCCTCGTCATAAAGATATACATTTATGATACCTGGTTGCGCATTTCGCGAGGAGAGAACTCGTATTGAAAGAAAGCGGTATGCTTCTGCATTTCGAAGATGGTGTCAAATCGGAATTCGGAGAGGCTACGAGCCAGTGGGAGGTTGATCCCGAATGTCAACCATAAGTGGAAGAATGTTTGAAGAACAAGCTGATAAATATCATGCTCGTCGACGGCGGAGGGCGTGGGAGGGTACGTGAGGATGCAAGCCATAGTACCACCTGCGAAGAGGATAAGTTCGAATTTTAAGATCCGGAATAGGAATATGAACAACGAGCCCGTACCAGTCGTGTGCATTGCCATCAAGCGTTCATAAAGGTCCCTCTGTACAGTTTCCCTACAAGCCAGAATACAGAACTCCTTTGATCGACTTTCATCCATCAGATACTCCAGAAACGAGTTATGGAATATTTCAATTTTGACGCTGGACCTGCACCGGCGAAGTTCAACTAGCGGTCTGAGCGAGTCGCAAGCATCTATGAACTCCGCTTCAGAGAGCATGAGTAAGTTCGCATAACCTGCGACGCCTAACTCTGGTCGGGATTGATGATGCGATGCTGAGCTATCATCTAGAAAGCGAAGGAGGAGGATTTTCTGGATGATAAAAAGGGATTTTTGGGAGACATTCCCTAAAATGAAGTCGTATAAACTGTCAAGAGCGGCGAGATAGTCTTTTGTGTTATCGTTCTCCTGAGGTTGGCCCGCTAAGGACAAAAGAGCTTGATGACTCTCCCCTTCCTCCGAAGAGGTGATATAACGAGCGATGATGATGGCGCAAATGGGAAGGCCAGCACAGACCTTATCTAAAGCCTGGTAATTCTCTTCTGAAAACGACACTGTCATTGGCCGATCAGTTTTAGGCATGGTTTTTACTAGCTCCTCTATCAATATTCGACGGAGATTTTCGTTACTCAGTGATGAAATGCGTAGCTTGAGGTGACGTGTGGGAGAACGCAGCCGATTGGTGTTGAACGCTGCTTTGAGGTATTCTCGATGTCGAGTGACGATGATCCAACGAAACGGTGTAGATCTCTTTCGAGCTGAAGTGACGATACACTCGAGCATGGCACGCTGTGCATCGGGGGTCCCACACTCGTCGAGACCATCAATGAGAATTATCTGATCCTTCATGCCGGCATACTCCTCTCCAGTGAGTTTCGAGAATGGTTTCACAATGAGCTCTTCAAATTGTTTACGTGCTGATTTCATGACAAGCAAGGGTAGACGGGTTGGAATGTCCTCGAGCTTTTCGCAGAAGCAATCCAACCGTACGGCAATTTGATAGGCAAGCGAAGCAGGGATGCAATCGCTCTTGTGATGTCGTTGCAAGAATAACGAAGCGCCAAGTTTCCCTTCGAGTACAAGGCGTTTAGCACAGTGGCTCGCGACCGTCGACTTTCCGATTCCAGCTGATCCATGCACCCAGAGAACGGGTTCTCCATCAAGCGCTGTACTCCACTCTAGGACTCTTTGGACGTCATCCTCGCGGGCTCCGGAGTGGCCACACGATAAACTGCGAGGAGAGGTATCGAGGAATGCATCCCGTAAAGACATGTTGATCAAAGCTTCCAATACTGCGAAACCGGTTAGTGAAGGATTGTGATTAGAGTTCTGAGCAGAACCCACAAGAGTGTTTTGCTGCTTCCGGGAGAAGGTCCGACATCGTTTGAGGGGTTTTTGAGAGGGGTGGCATGACACGAGCAGCGGTTGCCGGTGGTTGCGCCTTGAGCGAATCCTAGTTGAGCTTCAGTGCTGGCGTCGGTCATGGTGGTTAACAGCAAGAATTTTGGCCTCGTGTGAGCCGAGCCCTCATTGCCCGCTGACGTAGCCTTGATGGATACATTATGGGCGCTACACACAGCCCACCACGAGTGCCAGAAAAGCGGGTTATAGTGAAATCGAGAACAGTGAAGTTGATGCGCTCCCCCTGATTTCGCTCGTCAGAGGAAGGTCAAAAAAGAATAATCGAAGCACCGCATAGAATGGGAGGGATGACCAGCAGGTATTCCCGTGAGTCGACTAAGTCTGGGCGATGTGGTTGCAGGAAGTGTGTAAACGAAAATTTGATGGTATACTAAGGAGAAGAAAGAAAGCCTCAACGATGGAGAGACGCCAAACCAGAATCAACCTAGGCAGAATCCGAGCCACACTAGAAGAAGTAAACGGCTACCAGCCTTCCGAGAGTGACATCTGGAAAGCCACAAAGATGAGAGAGACCCCGAGGAACTACAGATCACTACTATGGAGAGGAATCCACGGAGCACTCAGGATTGGAGAGTACTGGGAGAAAATACCCAACTATGAACACAGGGCAAATTGCCCTACATGTGACACCAGAGAGGACCTAGAGCATATCCTGACGGAATGCCGTAGCTCAGGACAAGAGACAATATGGAGCCTGGCCAGGCAGCTGCTGGAGAGAAAAGGGTTCAAACTAGGAGACCTTAGCCTCGGGCTCATACTCGGTAGCAACCTGATTGAAGTCCGAAATGAGAAACATAAGTTACGAGAGGGTGCTACCAGACTCACGAGAATTATACTCAATGAGTCAGCGTACCTAGCTTGGTGCATACGAAACGAGTGGAGAATCCGACACAACGCGGATCCCGAAAAGCTACACACAGCTGAGGAAATCCGGAACAGGTGGATTAAAAGAATCAATACAAGGATCAGGATGGACTGCATACAGACTAACAAGTACCGGTATGGTGCAAAGGCGATCGACACAGAACTTGTGGAGAAAACCTGGAGCCAAGTCATAAAGAACGAGGGTGACCTGCCTGAAAAATGGCCTAGCAGCGGAGTTTTAGTGGGTGTAGCGGTAAGCCGGCCTCCTGGGAGGAACCGGTGAGCCGCGAGTCCCACACTACCGGACGACGGTGTGCATGAGCATTTCTTCGCGGTGGTAGGGTTATCCTATTGGCATTATTACGCGCTTTCCCCCTTCTCTTTCTTCCTTTTAGCTAGCCTCGAGAGCCTGACTTTGTTAGGA
>JANIEX010000833.1:0-19113 GCA_027627405.1 Leucocoprinus birnbaumii
ACTTCAATCAACTGTGATGACAACGGATCATAGCCCATTATTGAAAGGGTGAGATTGCTACTAGTCATAAGTTATACACCCCGACCGCCGCTGCTAAGTCTCGATGTTATACTATAGCTGTAGCTACTCTGATCTGGCTGTCTTGAGAGAGCTCACGAGATGACTTCGCGATTGGAATTGTGTCTTTCTATAGTGTGAGATCTTCGATATGAAGTACTCAAGAGTGGATGATTAGGTGCGATATTGTATTATTTCGCATGAATACACGGCCAAAATGTTTTTGTGCCGTCACACCGATTGGGGGGGAGGCTGGTCAGTCTGATTGTCAGGCCAGCTAACCCTGGTGGCTGGCCACGTCAGAGGCAGGGGAGGGAGGTGGGGCTGTTCGGGGGGTGGGGTCCTCTCACCGGGAAGCTGAAAGGGTTGGGAGGGGGGGAAGGACCTGAGCCTCGTCCGTTGGGGTCCAAGTTCTCTCGTGTGCACTTAAGAAGTGGGGCAGCTGCTTGGCCAAGGAGGATATATTCAACTTTCTCCTGGGATGGAGTTTTTTGTTGGGCTGGCTGGGTGTGCGGCTTGCAATGCGTTGCTTGCAGCTGACATGGTGCCAGACACTTGGCTGTTGTCTATTCCCTTTTTTTATGGCACACGCCTCGTGTCAGGCATGTTTTTCGGTTGGGGTTTGGAAAGGAGCTCCTCATGGGCTTATTCAGCGAGTTGACTCACTCCCTGTAGCAGCTAACCACTGAGGCTCATGATTGGGTTTCTCACTTGTGCTTGGTCCTCTAGTTATACTGAGGGTCCACCTTGAGGGGGACAGTGGCTATTGCCTGAGGCAACGAGCTCGCCACAAGGATTTTCACGCCTGCCATTCACCTGTCACATGGTGGTTCAGGTCCAAGAAGCCTCCTCGAAAAGGTTTTACGACCTGAGCGGAAGAGCTTGGTGATTACTGACATCATGCCGCAGATTCTTGATGGAGGAAGCATTGTGGGAAATTCTAAACTGCCCAAGATGTTGGTCCTTCAAGCTGGCATCGGATTCAAACAACGGCGGTGCTCATTTAACCTGATCTCCTCTTCCGCGATTCATGGGGACTTTAGTAGAGGTATGGAAATTGATATGGCTAAAGTCGCTTCCTTTTGCTCAATCATTCTGACAGGTCTCACCCACGGGCTTCGCGTACATATCCCTTGGAGGCTTTGCTGTACTTGTATGATACAGATTACTTACTCAAATCACCGCTCTCAACCTCATAGTCAAATTGAAATCGCCAGTTCTCGGTCTGCTCACTCCTCATCTGGGAGAAGGTGAGTACGTTGTGTTCAATGGGTCCTGAGCATGTGTCTAACACGAGGGGTCAACAGATGTTTGTGAACAAAGCCGTCCTGGGTGTCGGATTTGGCATCTTGATGGGACTGCTATGCGCAGGAATATTCGACCTGCGATCCTGGGGGTCCGATAGCACTCGGATTATGCTCGAAATTATGCGAGTAGTTCTTGCTACTGGAATATTCGCCATTGGGGCCAATCTACTGAAAATGTACATGTACAAGCACTTGAAGGGGCTTTTAGCTATGGTTGTTCCTACTATGGCAATCGGTTGGGTTATTGTTGCAGGTGGGGCTTCTTCTCTATCCATGATCATGATCATGTTATCTGTTCCGATACTTGTTTTTCAGGTCTCCTCGAAGTGCTTTTCTCTTGCTTTGATTATGTTACATGTCTCATCCTCGCTGCTTGCTTAACGCCCACAGATCCCATAGTCAGTGCAGTGGTTGTTGGTGATTAGCATCTCTGATCCTGTCTTTTTCTTGTTTTGCTTATTCACGCAATATCATCACCTTCAGGCGGACCATTTGCAAAGAAGTATGTGCCTGATAATCTGCGACACATCATCACTGCAGGTGAGAGCATCATGATATCACCTGACCTATCAAGTGATACAATGGCCCACAGAATCCGCATCGAACGATAGCTTGGTGTACCTCTTCCTCAGCATTTCACTCTATCTCATCCTTGATTCGGACTGTCGGAGAGATATAAAAAATTGGGTCCTGATTGGATGGCTATGTAGGAATTTGCCTCTTAACTCCAGTACTTGAAACTTATATACAGAAACAGATCAAGTCATCCTCGGAATTTTCATTGGTGCTGTCATTGGTAAGAGAACCTCCTGTTCACCTCACAGTAGCTCACTAATCTGCTCGAATTAGGTTATGTTTCTTTGTGTGTCATGAACTTCTCGTATGGCAGGGGATACATCAACCGAGACTCATATGTGGCCCAATATCTTGCTCTCTCTGTCTTCACAATGGGCGTTGTCAACACCATTGGAAGTGATGATCTTTAGCTTGTTTCTCCGCTGGTAAGAAGTATGGCACTCAATTAAATTTTCAGTACTCACTTCTGACCAGGCTGCGCAATTAACTGGGATGGTAGCTTTAGTACCCATACAGAAGACGAAGCATTTGGCAGTGTCATTGAGTACATCATAAACTGTGGCTGCTTCTTTTACATTGGCACATGGCTCCCTTGGTCAAGTTTCAGCATACCGGACCTTGGCATCAGCCTGTGGAGACTAGCTGTCCTGTGTCTAGGGATTTTGTTATTGCGCTGCATCCCTGTGGTGATGGTGCTCTACAGATGGGTTCCCAAAATTACTGGTTGGAAGGAGGCGTTATTCTGTGGACATTTTGGTGGGATAATTCACCCACTTGTTTAAATCAATCTCATGTGCTGCATACATATCTTAGGACCGGTGAGCTTTTGCAAGAATCCTAGTTGAAGGCGGATTCAGCTAATATCAATGGAACTTCAATAGATGGGTGTCGGTGCTGTCTTTATCTCAACTCTCGCCCTACACCATCTTCCGGAACCACATCACCCTCCTCAGTCACAAGAAAACATGCTTGCAATCACCTTGCACCCCATGGTTGGGTTCATTGTTCTTGTGTCTATCGTCATTTGTAGGTACCATCTCCTAGGAGCAAGTCACGGGATCTTGATCTAACTCTCACAGATGGTTTCTCCATTCTTTTCTTCACTCTTGGGAGGTCAATACATTCTCGTACAATTCCATCAACAAATTTGCAAATGCAAATGGAGAGTGTCATTGGTTCAGTTGAAATGCCTGAATTGGTGCTGCCCATCTGCCAATCACCCACAACTACCGACCTGCCTTTTCACTACCAGCAATCGAATCCTACTGGCTCTAAACCTCAAATCCCCCGCCCTGCTTTAACAAGACCACCTGATCAGAGTCGATGGATGAATAATTACGTCTCTGCTGATATCACTGAAGATTTGGGTAGATCCCTTGAAGCTCACTGGCCCGGAGCTAACGAGCAAAGTTTGACAGACACCACAGATATTGAATAGTTTCTCAGGTTAGCTTAACAACCTCAATCTTTAGGCTATTATATAACAGAAATCAATATCTTCTGATAGACATGAGATGAATCGAGAACTGCTTTCTTTCTCTGTTAAAGCAAACGGAAGACTCTGATTTTCTGAACCATCCATGTAATCCTGCTTGGGGTGACCCAGAATCATGGTCCCTGTCAATGACTCCAATCAATATTTGGTAGAAATAACCCTAACTTGAGTCCCTGCCGGACATGAGGTGGATGATCTAAGTGTTATGAGCATTGAGATGGTTGAATAAGCAACACCTAATCAGTAACAAGAACCTAATATGTATATGTGAGAACACTCTGCCTAGTATTCCACGCCTTAAAAGCTGTTGTGTTCAATTGGTCAGTCTCACCATTTCGCTCCTTCTCATCATCTACTCGCTGGAGGTCCTTTCTTAATGGCACTCATCAGCCAGTGTCCGAGTCAAACTTCACATTGCATGCACTGTAATTCTAGTGGGGCATTTTCAAATGCCCGGGAGTTTGTGATCAATCATGCTCATTTTCCGAACTCAACAGCTCCTGGCTCCTGTATGGTAGCACTTTCTGTTCTACTGAGGAAAGCTTTTGCTGATTGAATCTTGATAGTCATGGAAAAGTTCGCCGAGCACACAATTCAAGGCGCTGAGCTTGACTCTTCGGCTTGCGATCTGCCACCTTGCTGCCATCCTGGTACCCATATATCAATTCTCAAGCGCATGGATCTATGGATTAGAAACCCATGCCAAACAAAGAGGATGCTGTGGCTTGTAGGGCCTGCAGGAGTGGGGAAATCGGCAATTATGCAGACCTTTGCTGAGAACGAGTGCAAGCTGAGTCTACTTGCTGCAATCTTTTTCTCTGCTCCGAACAGCTGCAACGACCCTAAAAAAGTCATCACCACTCTGGCTTATCAACTTGCTGCAAGATACTCACCCTACTGTGCTTACATTCGCACAATGGTCACAGCTAATCTGAAAGTACTGGAGAAGTCGATCATGGGTCAGTTCACTGAGTTCATAGTCAAATCTTTTGTTGTTGGAAAGATATTCGAAGACACCCATCCTGTCCTCATATTCATCAACAGTCTAGATGAATGTGTTGGTGAGGTGCGAGATCTCGAAGAGACTCTTTTTCTATTTTTATCATTTGTCTTATTTTGGGGAATTGACCCCTTTCCACTTCCTTCACCAAAAGCAGACCTTGTCTGCATTCCACCGGCTGAACTGCATTGCGGGGATGCCAGCCAACATTATACATCATAACTATACAGTTTATCATCCCCGGTTTTTCACACTTATAAAAGCCAGTTTGATGGAGGGGATCCTCAGCTATTCGCACAGAGCCTTCATGTGAAGCTGAGGTGAGCCTCCATGCTTTATTCAGTATTTAGATTGTATACTAATTCCAGATGTAGTACGTGGTATCCAATAGGTACGAAAATAGAGCTATTCGCACAGAGCCTTCATGTGAAGCTGAGTATGTGGTATCCAATAGAATGCAAAGGACAGCACGAGCAACTCCTCTTACTTTCCCTCATCTCATACTTCACAACCAGATTTCCCGATGTGCCTCTCCTATGGATTGTGGCCAATTGTCCTGAGGCACACATAACACATCACCTCAGTCGACCACGCCTAGCTGCATGTTTCGACAAGGAGGAGGTTCCTGTTGACTCTCCAGAAGCTTACCAAGACGTCGAGCAGTTTGTCCGTGTAGAGTTTGCTAAAATTCAAGGATCCAACTCTGTTATCATGTCACACTACTGGGAATGGCCACCTGAGGAGCTTCTCTTGAAGCTTCTAGCCACAGCACAGGGCCTTTTTGCTTATGCGGACATGGCGACTCGATTCATTGCAGAGTGCAACCACATTAGCTGGTTTCAGCTTGTGCTCAACCTTATTGATCAGCCATCTTCCACATCTCCTTCCAGCACAGCTCAACCAATGGCTCGGCTAGACATCCTCTATGACTATATTGTTGCTCAGGTTGATCCTAACAACCTCAAATATGCAAAACAGATCTTTACTCTTTTCCTTTTCCGACCTTTCGTGGGCTCGGGCAAACTGAGTCAATCTCTCATATGCAACTGGCTGGAAATCAGCTCAGCCGTTTTGCATAGCTCTCTGTGCAAGCTCCACTCTGTGCTTCAGATTCCTGCCCCTCACGAATACCGGACAAAAATAATATGGTACCATAAGTCCTTTTACAATTTCCTTCATAGGACACGGCTGCAGCTTGGTCTTCCTATGAATGCACATGAGGCAGCAGAGACTTCTCAACAGCAGCTTGTCAAAGTTTTGAGTCATATACCCCTCAGTGAGGCCTCTCTACCACCTAGCACTGTACAAGCTTGATTTGACTGAAACAACTCAGCCAACTTACCTACAGCACTTGAGATACCCCAGGATGCACTCTCTTGGCCCTATCAGACTCTGGATGAGGTCAAGTACAGTCAGATCAATTTTTTTGAATGCTTGATTGGGGTAGACGTCGGCAACTCTGGATTAGCTGGCTCAACGCACGAGCCATTCATGACCCCAGGGATATTGCATGCAGTCAAAGCCATGGCAAGTTTTTGCCTTTGTAGACAATATCTGTTTGATGACATTTTTGTGAGTAGATTTACTATCTTGTCCTTCTGACCTTTACAATACTCACTTGTTTCTCTCCCAGTTCGAGCTCACAGGTCAGCTGAGAGAAGACAGAAGTCTCCTGGATATCCCTGCCAATGTCTTTAATCTTGACTCAATAGTAAGGTATAGCTTCTATCTCATTGACAAGGTCAGTAATCTCCTGTAAAGCACTATTTAAATGTATTACTCACTAATATGGTTAATCAGTGCATGATTCCAAAACAGTATCAAACACTTACTGATACTGAATATGGTTGCATCATGCATCGTTGGAAAACTAACCCCCCGGAAATCATGCTTAAAGCATTTATTGGAAATTGGCTTTGAGGGTGGGTAGACTGCACCACTTTCCTATTGGCCCAGTTGGAAGATGGCGGCTTAGAGGACAAACTTTTAGAAGACGGAGATTACCAGCGGGCTGCTGACAAGAGGAAAATCAGTTTATACCTCCAGTATAACTTCTCAACCATATATGATAACTTCTGGAAGTATGGGTATATAGTTTAGATAGTAATTAAAATTTACCTGGGACTACAGGTCCAAATTTTCTTGGGATGATACTATCCCGAGAGCAGCCACCAGCCGCAGCTGACCAATATATCCAACACTTACTATTCAAAGGACTATTGGATATATCCAACATTTGGGCTTGGACACTGTATTATCCGATACCTCTTGGCACTGTTGGAGCTTCGGATAGTTTATATTATTTCTAAAATCAATTACATAATCAATTATCTGCTTGCAATAAAAAAATGAGCATACACGAGGAATCGAACACCAGACCCCACGCTCAGATGGTGAATATCATAACCACTAATCTACAGAGCCATTGAAAATCCTGTAAGGTAACATAACTATATACCGACGATAGCTCGTTCTCAGTACACACTGCCGATGAATCCTTCGAGTGTGCCGGTGACCACTCTCGAGGACGTAATCTTGAACTACGGCACCTGTAGGGAATGAGATTAGAAAATGTGAATATAAAAGCCCACTAGTTTGAGATTCAGTGCTGGTGGGTCCATTAATTTTATGTCGAACGTGTCGAACGTGTTCGACATTTCCGAGACCCCCGATGCATCAAGCCAACACATTTGTGATATTCGATGCTTCTGAATAGGTAGTTGGTGCATCGAAAACGTCGGAGACGTCGAAAATATTCAATGTGTTAGAGATATCGATGTGTCAAGCTTACAGCATTCAATACACATGCTCAAGACAGAGGCCTGAGGTTGTGTCACCAACAACACATAACGGGGAGATATACTTTGCAGAGCAACTAGTTGTATATTTACCTAGATTTCTCAGTACCACTCCTAGAAGCGAATCATTTATCTATATTTACCTCCTCGCCCTCATAGCCCTGCCGTTCACCTCCATTGGCCTCGGACTCCTCGCGGCCATCCTTTCACAGCCCTTCATCATCCTGATTCGTATCAAGGTTCGTTCCAAAGCGCTAACAAACTGAATCGGCCTCAAGATGATGGACATTATGTAGGAAACGCTGGATACAGAGATTTGGCTCACTGCAACGTCACCGGTCTCAAATTTTCACTGATTGTAGTCTGCCGTTCCTATGCAAGCTTAGCTCCAGGTCTGAAAAGCAACACCGGCAACCTAGGATGATTTTGACGTACCTTCAGCAGGGAAATGGAACCCTATCCATCCGATATGTCATTCGCGACACCTTTCCGACTCTCTTTTTCCAGTTCTCGTGCTTAAAGGTCGGTTTCATCACATCTGGCGGCTATCACACACCTCCAATCTCGGATCAGTGATCATGAAGCGCCTGTACTAACCTGAAAGCGTGAATACATCAAATTGAGGCTCCTCAAGCCTTTACACCTGATAATATTTGCCCGCACGTAGTATAAGTCATAATTCGGGCACAGAGCATCCGATATCACTTGTTCATGGGGTGGGCACGATTCCGCGACACGGACGGTAGCAAGGCGTCATGCCGTGTAAAAAATAGCCTAAAGATGTACGCACGAGTCATTTATAGCATGCCTTTCCCCTAAAATAACACTACCCATCCGTCATGTTCTTCATTCTCCACTATGCTAACCGTAAGTCAGATGATATGAGCGTTCATGGGTAGATATGTAGTGATACAATATGTGGAATACCGAATCCGGTACCGTGAGCTAATGATAAGCTTCGTGTGGGAGCATTAATTTATCTAGTCGACGTGACGAGAGTTCCTGCCTGAACCTAATCTGTACTCGTTTCCTCCCGCCCAGAGCTCCTTCGTTCCAAACGCCCAGAATTAACGTCAAAATCTTCAAAATGATAACCGACATCGTTGTTCACGCGCATAACGACAGGCACGACGCGACTTAAAGGCCTTCTCACACCTGATGCTCATAATAATTCACAGTCTAGATCATACCAAGTGTCGAGCGTACGATCAAGAATGGATTCGGATCTTTGTGCTAAAACACCAGAACGTTCAGCTCAATAACGCGGAGAGGTCCAATGTTTCCACTTACCTGCGACAGCTGTGGTTGGAGATCGCTCGACGCGATCAAGCAGGCCCTATTGTGGCATTGATCAGGTATGTCCACAGACCTGATCTCGGTGTCCATCCTAAAGGCTCATCGACTGCAAGCCGTGGTCCTCATATCAATCCAGACGAACCTAAGAACGCCCCAAAACACATGACAATCCGTTTCTTGAATCAGCACATCCGAGTCTTCGCCACAGCTCACATACCGCCTAGGATCGGTGAAACTGTCCGACTCCTCAGAAGCAAACCAAGAAAATGGAATGGCGCGAATATGAGCGACCGAAGCAAGTTTGAGATGCGGATGCAAGTGGGTGTTCGAGGCTGCGTGGTAAGTTGAATAGCACCTTTCACCATGGTATCGTATCCACATCTAGAAGACCGCCAGTGAACGCAACAGGATAATCGATCGTGCCACGACGTGCATGAAGCGCATTGCGAACAACAATGAAGTCAAAAACAAAGATTGATGCGATATCTTCTAAGCAACCCAGGAAACGCTCTTGGAAATTCGCGATTTGAATTCATGGAATCTATGCAGACAGCGGCACTATAGGACGACAGACTAGAAAACAACATATCTTGGATTTCTTGGTAGTTTCTTAGGCTATAGAAGCCAGTGCTCCAGTTTGGGCCTACTTCAAGCTCGCAAGCTCGTCTTCTCAAGCCAGGACACGGAAGAGAGACCTCAGGTTGTGGAAGAGATATGATAACACCATTTATATGTGCATATCTATCAGGTCGATTACCCCTTCTCCCAATTTCATTATCATGTGGGATGTATGTTTGATCTGGGGATGGAAAACGATATACTTAAGAGACATCAACCTATATCTCAGCTGAACGTCGTCTTCCGGTACTCACGCCATCAGAACTTGACGAAATCTCGGTCAGGAAGAGATCACGGTCTTCACGTCGTTCGCATAGTGGAGACCGTCCATCACCACCGTCGTTCGGTGAATCTGGCGGGAAATGGTACCCGCCCATCGACTCCCTGACCGAGGCGAGCCTCGACACCCGGCACGCAAAGGAGGAAAAATACTCGCCCAGTGTTTGGGAAGCACGAAGGAGTAAAATAAAGACTCTCTGAGACCCATTCAGGAGGTTTTACACGCTCTTCTTCGGCTAACATACCCATGTCTGAAATCACTGACGACGGATTAATCTCGCGTTGATGACTCTGGATAGAGTCAATATCAAGGCACTCCCTCAATCACGAATTAGGTCTGAACCTATTTTTCCACTCCTCTTTCCAATCCCCTCGACCACGTTAAGCGGAAAAAAGTGGAGGAGGGGGAAGACGATGAATCCATCGTATATTGGATCAAATCAAATATACCAGAAAGTATCCGCCAGATGCCAAGATATCCGTCTCGGCTTTAGTACCTTCCTGTAAATAGGCCACGAAGCCGATTTTATGCTTCCCTTGAGATATTAATAATTTGAACCGTGCCTTTTTCTTGAGTCTCGGCGTTTGATCGAGTATGTCGCTGACAAGTGTGCTCTAGCTCGGAAAGGACAAAACTTCGGGTGCTGGGTTGATCAACGGAACCAAGTAGCAGGGTTCTGCTACTCGTTGGATTCATTTACCAGCAAAAGACTCTATGTATATCAGCTATCCGATATACCTTGTACCGATGACGCCTCTTAGCGAATCGGTGAGCAGCCCATTGTATCCGGGACGTATCGAACATGTCCGATAGGTATTCAATAGATACCGGACAACTATTGGAGGATCATCCCCAAAGAAATCATCGGCATTGGAAGTGCCTGGTATGTTACGTGATTCAGCTAGTGGCCATGTCAAGGACGTTGGAGGACTAGCTGGTGTAGTTGTCCAACACGAGCCTATGACCGAGCGTGTCAAACAGTATTGGATAATGCTATCGGATACTACCTAATCCATTCGATATGTCGGATAGTATCGGATACTGTCGGATCGTGCTGGAGATATATTGGATGAATTGGATGAAAATATACTTTATCGAGAAAGATTAAGTCAGAATATCGGGCACGAGTATTGGTAGGTAATGAATTCTGCTGCTAAAAGAAACAGATGAGATCGTGGGGGGAAACTCTAGAGAACATAGTGAGGTTGAGCCAAATTCTGGGTATCTTCCGCCGGCCTTGGAGTACTGAAGCGGTTTCAAATGCATAATAAGTCAGTACTTTATGATGTATATTAAAATAGTAAAGCCACCGAAAGCCATGTACTTACGATCTACGAGTGGCTTCAGAGAGGTACGCTTGGCTTCAGAAGCCGTCAAATAGAGACACGTACCCCAGCTGCTGATAATAAATCTGCGATTAAGCACCCTCAGCTGCCCCATTGTCGATTTCTTGATTTCAACAAAAGGGAAGATTACGTGCCCTTGGGTCGTGCTACAACATCTGGAACCTCTGACTCTAGTTTCTGAACTGTGAAGATGAACTGTGAAGACACTGAATACGCTTTGTTTAGGGGTGATGAGAAGTAGAAGCCTGCGTGGGATGAGTCGATCAGAAGGTGCTTTGGACGAATCATGAAGATGGCATTTACAGTTGGCCCTCACAGCGTGCGCATCAACATCGTCCTCGTCAACAGTTACTTACGTTCGAGACAAAAGCCTTTTGTGCGATGTCAGCATCGAAGAATGAAATGGTGACTGAGAAAGGATGGTTACGCGTTAGTTTTAGTCCGGCTCCACAACAGCAAAATCGTACCCTCATGGCGGGCGTGCTACGGCTTTTTGGCTGAACCAGAGCATACACCACCAGAGCCTCTATTGTGTTCGACAACGGCACAGTTCCTGCGTCAGAGTCATCCGTGGTCCTGGATGGTGATGCCGTGGATGTCGTCGAAGTTTTGCGATATGTGGTGGTCATATTACTAAGAGCGGACATAGTGGCTTCAAGCTGCGGAAGAGACCGAAGCAAGCTGGGGAATGTGACTTGCAAGGCGGCGAGTAATCTAAGGGTACAATGGAGAAAGTCGACTGAAGTTCACGAGGTGAGATTTAGATCTCATACGATGCATTTGATTTGCCTCGGGCCCTTGAGCTGATTGTAAGTGATTTACGCTTGAGATCCGAGATTAGCTGATCGATCAGTATATTCTGGGTCGTGAGCGCTTAACCTTCCCTGAATGACGAAAGCCTGAGTGAATGAATAGGAGAGGGCTTAATCTCGCCTAAATAAATGAATAGGAGCCGATATTTTCAAGGATGGGTACTTCTGGGTGAGAAGCCGATGTACCAGAATGCTATTTGGTATTCAAACGATAAGTCTTCAATTCGGCGGCGGAGAAACCTACCTAGGTCATCTAGGTCTTTGGAAATCTGCAGATCTGGGTTTGGAATGAGTTGCGTAAAAGTCAAATATCCACTAGAAGGCGAGAATCGCGTCTTATGACCGCCAATGAGTTCATTCGGGGAACTTACAAATGAGAAGTAATTTGGTAGCTAATGGACTTGGACTTAAGCAAATCCACGGCTGGCATCCTTCAGCTTCGTACCACCCGCACGAACTTTCGTTTCTTGGCCGCCATCATCATCATCATGTCTCTTCAGAACAACTCTATCCGCGTCGTCCTATATCGAACTGTATGTGTTGTTTCTGTATTCTCTCCGTTGTACTCACACTTCTTTAGCGCAATCAGCCCCCTCGCACTTTGACGGTGCACCTCGTCAATAATCACCTGCACTTTCTGCAAAGTCTTAACTTTCGAATCGGGACAACCTTTCCGCAGGAGTCTTACTCTATTTATGATCCAGTTCGCAGGCGATTTGTCGAAATTGGGACGTTTATGTCCTTGAATGTCCACTCCAGTGGGACGCCCTGGGCTCTGGTGCGCAGAACCGGATTTACGGAAAGCGAGTGCCCTGGTCTCTCTCGGGAGATTGAGCTTCTTCATCAAGCCATTACTGACGACCTCGACCGCTATCGAGTTCATACACGCGAGGATTGTGTGACCGAGCCGTGGTCCTCATTCATTAAAAGGCTGTTATTTGATGCTCTTCTGTCAGTCTGGGTCAGCCTCCGAGTTGCTTTTGAGTTAGGAGGCAGCTCTTCTGTGGGTGCCAGGCAAGTAGGTTAGTGTGCTTTCATTATCTTATCACTTCTTCCAGGGTTTATGATAATAGTCTCACCTGCAGCTCAACCCCGGGCCCAAGCAAGCAACAATGAAGGTATGCGTCTGAGAAGTACCAGATCAACCATTTTTTGACGTATAATACCTACAGCTCGCTTTCGCGTTACTCCTCGTGAAGGTTTGCCATCGTTCAGTTATCTTTGTGAATGCTGACGTCAACTACATCTCTGACAGTTGGATCATCTCGTCCTCTTCATCCTCAAGGTACTTGTCTTGGCTTACATGGGCAGCCTCAAGGTTTGGCCTTCCAGACGCATTCGTCTTTATGTTAATCTGACACCCTTTCTCAGCTCGCCCGAATCGTCCCCTGAGAACGGTCAGGGTTTATTTCAGCGATTCTTCCGGCGACGAAGACGAAGTAGCTGAACGCGGCAGTGGTGATGAAGTCACATCAGATCCTCAGTAGAATGCTTGAATGGCTGGGATTATGTAGCTTCTTATAGCGTTAGATGCCGCACGGTTGTCTTGTTTGAACGCAGTTATCAGAGCCAGGATCTTTAATCTGAAGATGTTGTCTGAATCTGAAAGTTATTGGTTAACGAGGCCTAATGACCGTAGTAGTGCGTCCTATGACTTTGGGCTGAAGGGGTGATGGTGATAACATCTTATCACTGGCGCATTCATGTTGTCCTGCTTTGCATAGGTAACACCCTGAGGTTTATGTTCCTTATTCTGATTAGATAGTCTTCAGGATATACCTTGATTACTACTGAACTTGAATACACGAGTGCGCATTGGTTGAGATAGAATCTGACTGAATTCGTTGGGCTCTGACTAAATTAAACCCTTTTGACAATGTTATGTTCATCGACCCATTCATCACGCTAGTTGAGTCCGTTAGAACCCGTTAGAATCCATTTATTTTACTTCGGATTGAATCCGATTATCGAAGCTAACAGTTCTTGCCGATAACTGAAACTAACGATTAGGAATCTCTGCTGCTCCTTGGATTCATCCACCAACCGTACCTTCTGAGCTCTAAGCTCGAAGTAACGTCATAAGTAAAGAGCTAGTAATGAATTGCTTGAGTGGCATGAGTATTTTAGAAAGGTTTCGGAGTCGCTTGAGACGCGGCGCTAAGTGAAAACCGAAAAGGAACCGAATACCACCACAGTAGATTGATCTCGCTGAAATCATGACGAAACCTTTCTATCTAGATCAGTGTGGGGTGTCAAGATAAATGAATAAATCATTACTATGCTCTGGGATATCTACAAAGAGATCTTCGTGCTTCGCCGAGATTGCTGAATCACATACGGTAAAGGCCGCTGCAGGGAGCTCCATCGTGGGTTAAGTTTGATGTGCTGCCTCAAAAATGATTTAGCTGCTCGTCGAGTTTCTGTGGGTAGGGCCACAGTCCCCAACTGCTCCGACACCTCTAAGCTCATCCCCACCGAAAGACAACACACAATGAACAATCGCAGCATTTCCGTTATAATATATGATCAAGTCAGTCAACCACATCTGAGAAACCTTCATTTTCCTCACGTTAACTAGGTCAATCGAAGTCCGCGCACCGTCGCCATTCCGCTTGAGCAAGACTACCTTTACTTCTTCGAAAACAAAAGCTTCTGTGCTCAAACTGGCTATCCGGCAATTGCACAGAGTGTCTACGATCCAAGGCTTTGCCGCTTTATTGACATTGGCTCCTTTATGTCCTTGAAGATCGACACTAGCAAGAATCCATGGCTGGTAGTTCGTCGAGCGCATTTTAAGAATGAGGAATGTTTGGGCCTCGCGTCTGGGTTGAAGAAGCTTCATCTTTGTATTGGAAGTGAGGGGCCAGGCAGTAGAAATTTTGCTTTGGAGGTCTCAGCTCCTCGGACTCAAACTACGAAAACGAAGCGCCGGATCACTGGGCGCAACTTCATACATGCTGAGAGGAACAGCCAGAGTGCAAAGCATAGCGGCAAAGATGAGCTTCATGCAATAGAAATCACAGATTCTGAAGATGAATCTGAGGAAGCTGTCATCGACATTTCGGATTCTGAGGAAGAGGTTCGTCGATCCTCTCTCTATTGTCCCGTTTTGATTTACGTTAGTGAGATATAGGCTAGATGGGAGTTTAACACGCAGGATCCTCTTGATCCTTGGTTCTCAACCTGACCGACCTTCGAGCACTCGCACACGGCAGGTTCGAACGTAGCTGGATTTCAAAGTAGCGGTAGCGGAAATCAGTCAGATGCTAGTGCGAGTAGTTGGAGCCCATGCTATAGCTAGTCATTCTACTTTGTCACGGTTACCTCTTCGATATCCAGTCAGTTCATAACTCTCGCTGTGATAGTCAGTATTTCCCAAATACCAGATCATTTTCCCTCTTCAAGATAACAGTGGACCATCTGTCGGGCCTTCGCTGGTGCTGCATAATTGAAGATTGGTACGGGTCGAGCATCTTGTCCCCAACATGATACAAGATTACCTCGATACCCTTGAGTATACCGAGATTCCCATCCTACTAGCTATCACCTTCGAAATGCGCCTCATTGGTGATCACGAAGTGGAGATGGCTCCGAAACAACTTGGAAGATGAACAAGTTAATAATCTGGCGCTTGACTTCGGTCAGTACAATAGTCGACATGAAGTAAAAGATAAGGACCTGACGCTTGCGTTTCACCTGACGATATCAATACCTGCTTGGGACACCCCTCGTAGAAATGCCATATCACCGCCATCAGCTGCCCGGATCTAACGTCTCTACTTCCGCAGTTTCCCCCATCCCCTCCCCTGTCGTCATTTTCAATACCTCAAACAATTCAGTTACGAACCGACTATGCTCGCGAAAGCCCGCGTTTACCCCCTCCGGTGAAGATAAATCATAGGCGCCACTTAGGCTCCCTACCTCCTTCTCTGCATTTGCTCTGTAGCTCGTGTAAGTACGACGATGTACTTTGAATTTTCTCGAGGGAATTCGACGCCACCTCTCCTTTGCTGCCTCAATCCGAACATCTCAACTTAATACTCATCGTTATCGCTCAAACACCCCCGAATATTCAATTTCACTCCTCGACAGCGGTCCGCACTGTGTGGGATTCACCTTGAGCTACTCCGAGCTTAATAATATCAACATCTATCTATCGACTACTACTCTACTTGCCAGATCAGTCAGCAAGAAAAAGACGGACGTTGTCGCGACACTGTTTTCTCCACACACACTGTTGATACCTTCACCCGTATTAGCCAAATCCTGGATCTCTTTGAAAAGACTCGTATTAAAGGTCACCTGTCGCTCCGGTATTCTAGCCTCAGGTTCACAGGGGCACTCCGTCACGAGCATTGGGTGTTCGGATAATGGAACAGGGTTGATGACAGGCTTCGCGAAGCGACCAGACGTCATTGCATACGCGAAGTGATCAATCTCCATTAGTTGTAAACTTCTACCTGGCATGTAGCTCTCACAGTCTAGAAGCGGTGTTCAAAGTAACGATGGTCTCTTTCATTTCGAATCACCAAAATCGCTACGTTGGACTTGAAATACCACCCACTCCCCAAGCAATCAGAGCTTCAGGGACTCTAACCGAAGCTCTGCTAGCGCTTTCACCGTCACCGAGTGACGGTCATGTTCTTTCCGGCGGTGATATACGTCGATCCAGATGTTACGAGGATCTTCCAGCTCGTCGTTGGACTCCGGTGTCCGAGTCAAGGTCGTTGATAATCCTCTCAGGGCCGCCCAAGTCCAGTCATCTCCGTCTTCCTCACCATCTGAGGCTTGACGTATATATATATTATGTGAGCCTGACCAGAGCATACATTTAACTGCTGCACAGACCCGTCCACTTCTTATATCAGCGCTACTCTCAGACCCGAGGTAGGAACTGCGCCTCAAGTTTCTCCGACACTCAATAGCACAGTTGCCTTACAAACCACCTTACATTTTGACACCCCGAGATCTGACATCTGCTAGTCTCCTGCTTAGTGCTGATCTGAAGTTAGCCTAGAATAAACCATTTGTCAAGTGTCGAATGTGGGCTCCTGGAACCGATACGTCGCTCTAAATAAGCTAACACTAAGGTAGAGGCAATTCAGAATCATCTAACGTGACAGCGAGTGACATTAGCGAAGGGGCTTAGTTTGGTTCAGCATTTGATGACTCCTTGATGCCTCAGCTCCGCCATCAAATTCGTTCTTTTTCTTTCATAAATTCAATACAGAACAATAAAACCAAATCTCTTCCCTAACGTTTGGAAAAACATGCCCCTTCACAAATTTAGGGAGTCAATTTCTGAGATAGGCATTGTTTGAATTTTCTGAAGCAATTTAGAGATAATTGTCACGTTTTGTCACGGACATTTGATGATTCTGAGTTGCCTCTACCTTACGATGATGGTCCCGTAATGGTGTACGCAAGCAGGTCTCGTTTGGCATTTGGTCTGGCAAGATTTCCTGTTCTCTCGATGAGTGTTCCTCAGCCTCAGGTATAGTCTTCGCGCTAAGTCTCTCATGAAATTAATACGATTCGTCTGATAAGTATACACGACATTTACCTCGGTTGGGCTACAATGACTATGTAATTTGCCTATCGTGTACTAAGACGTTGTCCGCTATGATGGAGGGGTGGACTTCGATCAAGACAGCTGAGTGCGTCCTGATAACTCTGGGACGTCCGTTCCACGGGAAGAGCCAGAGACACTGATATTCCGGCAATGGGGTGGGTTGGATAATCAAGAACGGGGTCTGCGGTGCGGGATACTCCCATTTTGGGAATACTGGGAGATCTCCGAAAATGCCGAACCATACATCGTCAGAGAGGTCCCGGAGGAAGGGCGTTTCCCTAAGGAACTCTTTATTATCAAGAAGAAATGTTCGTTTCGGTGAGAAAAGCAATTCTCGGGGATCACGCTCGGCCTTTGACGTTTCAAGTCAGACCGCTGAATACTGTTTTCCAGAGATTCAAATTCGCGCTCGCTTTCTCATATATCTCATAAATCAAAGCCCGAGCGAACGAGCTCGCCTTGAGATGCCTTGGCTAATCGAACTAAGGGGAATCGCCAGCGTTAATGAATTGGAGAGAGCTGTGGCCTGTCATGCGGATGAGAGAGGGAGTGAGTACCTCTTGACTCAAGAAAAACGTTTATTTATACGAAGGTCCTTCTAGGACTGACAACTTTGACTCTGAGAGTAGGAGATTAAGGCAGTATCTAAGGACACGTAGGCCCACATTGTATAGACTTAACGGTTAGATGACCTATCAATATCCGAAGCTTCGATGGGATGCATCCTTGTAAAGTGTACAGTGTATCCTGCCTTGATCATACCAAATAATTTCAGTCGCCACACGGCCACCTCCGCGTTAAGCCTAGATCAGACGAGATCCAGACGTCAGACCGCGGTAAGGTTGATCACATATATTTGTCAGAATTAGGGGACCATGTTCAGCATCACCGACGTATTTGGAGGAACTAAGGCTTCACTCCCCAGCAGCATCGGGAGCGGAAGCTTAGTGAATCCTTTCTTACGGTATTGGCTCAAGTGGTCGCCTATAGATACACGAAGATGTGTCCTGTGGACTACAGGGAGTTCAATGTGCAGATGTACTACTTGAGCTGGAAAAATTAGGAGTAAAATATGTTAACGACTCTGTAGGATAGGACACATTTTGCATGAGCAGTCGGATACTACGTACTTGTCGTACCTGCAATCGATTGGCATTTCACGTTCGTGTAGAAGTGTATCAAGGGGAGTAATGTGAAACCTGGTATAATCAGAAATTATGAGGCTCGATTTACGAGTGAACGTATCGGAATGATTTAGTTGATGTGATTCTAAAAAGAAACGCAAGGGAGAAATGAATCATTCCTTCACTCATGGTTGAAGATGGTGTCATTATGTGTGGTATGTAAAGTAGTTAAGCGTGCGGTATGTGAAGCGATTAAGGTCAAAATGCCCTCACAGTCGTAGGTGTCGGGGGAGTTCTGAATGGTGGAAGTAGCGGATTCTTCAGAGCTTGAGGACTAAATGCGTCCAGAGATCTCGTGAATAATTAGCGGATTACCCCTTTCGACGTGTGTACCAGTTCGTGTCAGTCCGCTCATCCTTACTTCCTCTGAGTATTGCATGTTGTAGAGAGTCTGGGAAGCGACCCATCATCGCATGCTGCGCTGCATGATATTTTTAACAGCCTCGTTTTATCGAAATACTGAAACAGGCGACAGAAGGGAACAGAGGGATATTCCAAATAATCACAGTGCTCAAAACAATCTAAGCTCCTAGCAGCTCTTGAAGCCAAATGAACCGACCATTTGCCATCAACTTCTCCCTTGAGCATGGGATCGGTTTGACTCGATTTTTCTCAGTGACTCTTGAAACATGTTAAGGCACCGCGGAATATACGTAGGCTTTTTGTAGGCCGTTGAACAACGTCAAGAAATAATATCTGCGAAAGTCGTTTTACGTAGTTAACAACTGTGAAATAACATGATACTCAGACAACCGCAACCACCGCGACCAGC
>JANIEX010000834.1:0-19105 GCA_027627405.1 Leucocoprinus birnbaumii
TTATTTGACATAATTACCAGCCAAGCAATGGGTTACCTGAGTGTAAATAAGATTAGGGGAAGGAAGGGGACCATAGGGGATTACTCGGAGAGTCAGAGTTTTCAGTTGAAAGGTTGATGATCCCCTCGAATATCTCTTATGATTGAACACTACCTTTGAAGTTATGCCTCATTTTTACGAAGCAATACTCATGATTTTTTGTCTTAATTTCAGTTATCTCAGTCTTGCTGCATTATATTAAACGTTCGAGCTATTGCTTTATCAATTTACTGGTAAGCTTAGAAGGTAAGTTGTATTAAAGTACAATCCTACGTCTACACTCTCTCGCACCTTCCAACCGCCGAGCCTCCTCACCGCTGGCCGTCACAGATCAGCGGGTACGCCGGGACTCCTCCTCTTGCCGTTTCCGTGCCGCTCGCTTCCTGTTCGGATCCGAACTTTTCATACGATTTTGGTCAACCCCGTGCTTTCTCTCTTGTCCTGGGCAGATTGATGATCATACACCCCTGTTCAGAGTCTTGTTTACCAACTCGCGATTGGGAATGAACCGCGAACCTCACAAGCAGCCGCTTACCAGGCTTCCTCGGTCCTGGCTCTTAGCTCCCCCAATCTACCTCATTGTCGAGCACCGAGCAATGTTTTCCCTCCCTCATATAACCTCCCCCCACTGTACTTGATAACACATACGAATTCAGTTGCAAGAGAAACAGTGCGACCTTGTGTAACCCCCAATCCTTGACTATGGTAGGATGCTTCAAAAGACTTTCCGAGCTCTATCTCAAGACTTCCAACATCGATTATCCTGCTCCTTGCGAGAAGAGGGTCATCTCTAATTCGACATAAGAGAAAAACCAAAGCTCAAAATGCACATGCATATAATTACTTGTTGCCAGCACGTAGTTCTCCCGAATCGCTACCATAAACCCTTCGGTCGAGCTATAGCCTGAATACCGAACACAGTGCAACCGAGGGACTATAATGCATATATGATATCTAGGTGCGAGTTTTCTCCAACCCACAATCGAGTCCATACCACTCTAACGATACCGCTACGCGCCCCCTTGAGGATTTTTCCAGACACCGAGATCAGTAAATCAAGTAATAGTTTGACCTATTTTCGAGGACGCTGAGCTCTCGGGAGAGGGAAAGGAGATAGGAAGTTTGCATTGAGTAGTCAAATACTACAACGCACGATCTGAGATGGGCTTACGGGTCGAGAATGTGGTGTGATATATGGTTGGATAGTATAATCCATCAGTTGTCCTGCCCCTCTACGAATTATATAATCCACGTATGGTAATGGACCACAAAGAGTAAGATATCCGAGGAAATGGCTCAGTTTAGTCTATCTCACGGTCATGGTACTCATACACAAGCCAGATGCCAACCCCTCCGTCCAAGTTTGAATCCATACCTTTCTCAAAACACCAGCACTCATGCTCTTGAGGATTTTGCCAGCGACTGAGACCAGGAAACAGAGTGATAATTTTTGGCCTCTTTTAGGAGATGCCGAGCTTTCAGAGGGAGGGAGGGGGAATAGAAAATCTTCACCGAGTACTCAAGTTCTACCATAACGAGCGATCCGAGGTGAGCTACGAGTTGAGCGATGCCTTGGCAATCAAAAATCTGTTGGAACCATTGCTTGATTTGCTCCTCTGAGGAGGTACTATAATAGACCATGAAGAGTAGGGATATTCAAGCAAGCAGATCAGTCTAATTTATCGTAATAGAATGAGTGAAGCGAGATGAGATATACAAAACACACCTTCCTGTCAAGAAGGAGCACGCTCAAAACTCCGTACAAGTAAACGTGTTCATACACCAGAAAGAAAACTCTTCTCCACCGTTCGTCATCAAGCTAATACCAGGGACTCGGAGGAAAAAGAGTGGTAATGGAGTAGCACCGCGACGACGTTGAGTTCAACGACAGCCGAGGCAGCGTCAACATGTACATAATGGGCGCAGAGGCACCCAGTGACAGGCCTCTATTGTGTTCCTCGACGATCTCGGAACGGCGGATTGGGCTATGCAGTCGCTGGGGCTTGCATTCGCATAGCTCGAAGCTCAGCGTACAAATCAGATGGTGCGCCGACCTTGTCACGTTGAAACCCAGGAGGGTAATCCTAACGAGTGATGATGGTCTCTACTCCTTAACATCAGTCCTTCTTTGTCGTGGCTGACATTGTTTGACTGTTCGAAACATTGACCTCCATAGCTCTGGACTTGGGTTCAAGAGACAATGGTCAAGGTGCAGCGATATAATACCGCCGCAGAGGACGGTGGGCATTGTGATCTACATAACGGAGGCTTGGAGGAGTGAAACAAGCCGTTTTGATGTTAGGGGTAAGGGGGGGATGGCTGCAAGAACTTGGAGGAAGAGGGTCGAAAGACATGCTGCACTGTGGAGTGAAGTCGAGGGTGTGTGTTTTGAGCGTCGTCATCAGACTGAGTAACCTCGCTGACAGTTGCAGCGTCAACAACGGATGATACGACCAACGGTTGCCCACCATATGGGGTGTATTCGCAACGAGGGTTGGACAATTTGCTTGAAGGAAAGCCAGACCTTCACAGCGTCGAGCTCCTTGAGTGGGCGTGCTGTCAAGCAAAACCCTGGTTCAGCCCTGAGGGTAGTGAGGCACAGAAATTTTGAGTGCTAAACAGACCGCTTCACCGCTTGGTTTCAGATAAACCAGCAAATCGGAGGGAGAGTACGAGAAAATTTATCGAATATTGATATTTTGTTGATGATTGAGAGGGAGGTGGCGACACGCGATATCGAGACGTCGTAGGCCTAGCTAGGCTTGAGGCTGGAAAGTAGAAGATCGCGTAAGGACCGGGTGGTCATGATAGTGAGCCCCGCGTCTTTGACGTGCAAGTTGATAGCGGGGCCGACTAGAATCGGTCGTATTGAGATTTTGCTGCACGGATGAATCGGTAACTCACCAGGAATAAAAAGAATCTAGGAGGCCCCCTATATCTCATACGACATTAACCAAATCTTACCAAAACCGTGATTTACGGATGCCAGCCCTCAATGGCAGACATCTATTTCTGACAGTTGCTTGCCATCATCAACGCGAAGGACGCGCCTTCTGCGCAGTACGGAAGGTAAAGAGGTGATGGCGAGAACTGGTGTTTTGTGCAGCGGGTGATAGTGAATCACAGTAGTAGTAGATCCTTCGAGTGGCTGAAGTTGATAGGGGGCGGGGGCGGATCAAGCAGAATGTATGAAGGGAATCAGCACATTCGCCAGAGTGACTGTGGTCACCGTGAACATCAGTAAACAGGGAAGAGAACTGCACGAAAAACACTCAACGTTAATTCAGTGGACAGATTTCTTCAGGCTGCCCTTTGAGCACTGGGTCCGAGTAGAAGTAGAAGTAGGGGTTGATCCATCGACATAGGGAGAGTGGGGCGAATGACGCAGAGAGTCGAGACGAGTGAGGATGGGGTGCAAGCATGCGAGTCAGGGGCACACTGATCTCCGAAATTTAGTTTTGATGGCCAGTGGCAGTTTCCCCTCGTCGAAAACGTATTCCTTGGTTTCTCCAAGCTGCATCGTAAGGCGGCCCAGGCGGAATCAGCGTAGCCCTCAAACATTTGGAAGATGCTCTTTGACTTGGTCCCCTGGGAATTAGCTCCCAATGATGGCCACTGGTACTGCTTAGCGCTGTGACAGTCCGCGCTAGATATTTATGGCTCGCAGCGTACAGTCTCACAGCTTCTATCTTCATCTCTTTCCACTATCTCTCTCCATCATCTCTCTCCATCATGTTCCTCTTTGCACGACTCAGAAGGATATGGGACAGTGCTGGGCCACTAACCATTGAGGAAGCGGCTCGTAATACGTACGAACGCGCTCATGCGGCGCCCTCAGCAGGTATGTCAGGGTCCATAGCCATAATGGCTCTTCACTATTGACTCACAACACGTTTCTGGGTAGGGCAAACGCACATGTACTCGACAACTGGAGTATTCTCCAATGCCCAAAGCACCGTCTTCAATGGTCCAGTGCAGATGTATGATATCAACCAGTCCGATCATCCTGCCAGTGAGTAGCTGTTAATGGCGCCTGTTATCTGTTGGGCGACCTGACCACCTCTTGACAGCGATACATCGCCTCGCTGAAAAAGCGAAACATGAAGCCATCCATAACTCGTCGTTTCGAGAGTACATGGCGAAATGTAATGAGAATACCCGAGTATCGATCAGGAAGGACATCGTCGAATGGCGGGGTAATCCCAACCGACAAAGTAGACTGCGATGGTACATGGGCCCAGCAGCGATTGGAAAATCTGCCATTGCAGACATTATTGCAACAGAGCTGGAGGATAACGGTCTACTTGGAGCAACATTCTTCTTCTCTCGCCCAGGACAAGTTGACGATCCGGCCACCGTGATTCCCACTCTCGCGTATCAGCTCGCATTAATGAACGCTTACTACAAGAGGATCATCACAGAACTCCTCGTTGATGATCCTCTACTCCTCACCAAAAATCGCACCATTCAGTTCAAGAAGCTCATTGTTGAACCATTCCAGATGATTATGGCCTTGGATAGCTCCGCTGTTGACAACCCTCGCCTTATCATACTCGATGGTCTGGATGAATGCAAGGGTCGTCAGGCGCAGGAAGAGCTTGCACTACTCGTGCTCAACCACGTCCGGCTTTTCAAGCATTTCCCACTGGTCTGGCTCATTTTCAGTCGNCCAGAGTGGCATCTNAAAACTCTTGTTTCTGATGTTGATTTCCTATCCACCCTCGAGAAACGAGAAATATCTGTTGACGATGAAGAGGCGATAGCTGATGCAAGGCGTCTTCTTGAAGGAGAGCTTGCCAAAGTTCGGAAGCAGTATCCGCAGCCTTCGGACTGGGCGGCAAAAGAGGACGTTGATCGGCTCTGCAAAGCTGCATCTGGTCATCTCGGCTATGCATCTTTCATGGCGCGGTTCATTAGCGACAAAGAGATCGCTGACCCGGAGAGGCAAATTCTGATTTGCACCAGGGTAGCGTCTGGCCTGGGAGTTGACCAGGGCAATCGCGTTAACCCACTCGAGGCTCTTGATTGCCTTTATCGTCGAGTTCTTGATGATGTACCCACAAACCTGCTGCCCACCGCAATGAAGATATTCGGCGCCATACAATGCACTGAACTTACATATACTAGATATCTTGCGAGCTTCTTATTACTGACCGAAGGCCAGCTCTATCAAGCCCTTCGAGGGCTGCACGCAGTCATCTATGTCCCTCCTACCAATGAAGCCACCTCTCAACAGCTCCGCTTTTTCCATGCTTCCTTTTCCGACTTTTTGTTCGACCCCCTTCGCTCGGGGAAGTTCCATCTATCGCAGAGTACCATGTACTATGACATTGTTGTTCAGAGTTTGAGATGGATAGAGAGACGCGGCGATGAGCTTTCTCCAGGTGACGTTGACTTGATTCCGGGCTGGAAACTGAATGCACAGCTGACTCTCACGTCCCTCATATAGATTTTGTACGAGTCAATTCCGTCGCCCAGCATTGTCAGTTTTTCCCCTGGTTTTTTTGCGGGTTCGTAGAAGGTTCAAATTTGCTCAGTCTTATGACCGAACTAGCGGCCTTCGATTTCGGGCTTCTAAACAAATTGCAACCGGATTCTGTCGATTTCACTTATTTCATTGAATGGCTGTTGGCCAGGGTGAGTTCTCTTGGTTTAGGCACATTTCGGCTGGATACTGAAGACAGACAGGCGCCTGAAAATAATTTGCTTGTCCGGCTTGCCAATATTCCGCAAGACATGCAGGTTGAAACTTTGCCCATTGAATGCGACTTTCTAAAAGGTTCGGAGTACATAGCAGCCTTTTTCCCAGACGGCGAACCCGAGGAATGGCCCCAGGTTCTTCATTTTCTCCTTGGTTCCCGTACCGGGATACATGTCCAGCTAACGCTGGGCATCGAGAACAATTAATCAATAAACCCAGTGGATCTTTGTTCATTCATGACGACTTTTTCTATCTTCCGCTCAGACACTGCTTCTACTAGTTCAACTGTGACATCATGTATTATAACCTATGAAGTATCCCAGCCCACAATTCAATGTACAGGTGTAAACCACCACCGCTCAAGATTAAGCTCACTGCTCAGAAACATCCGCACTCTCATCTTTGAGCACCTCACCAACTTTCAGGAGAGGGAAACCAAATGAAAAATTTCGGCCTATTTTCGGAGAGGACGAGTTCTTGGGAGGGGAGGGGGTAATAGAAGACCTAGTATCCTCGGTTGACTGCCCGTTGTTGACAACGTCGACGATACTGAGGTGAGGGACGAGCTCAAAGCAGGTTTGGTGGTCGGGGATACAGGTGCGTCAGGTATGTGTCTCCATCGTCAGTGCTGTCTAACAGTGCAACCATATCAGAATTGAATTACGCATTGTTGGGGACGCGAGGGTAAGCGAGAGTGGGCGAGGCGCGTTGCTGATTGGGAAGAGAAAGCGAGTGAGGATGGGGTAGAAGCATGCGACTGAGGGGCGTACCGATCTCCGAAATTGGGTCTGATGGCCGGTGGCAGTTTCCCCCCGTCGAAAACATATTCCTTGGTTTCTCCAAGCTGCATTGTAAGGCGACCCAGGCGGACTCAGCGTAGCCCTCAGACATTTTGAAGATGCTCTTTGACTTGGTCCCCTGTAATTAGCTCCCAATAATGGCCACTGGTACTGCTTAGCGCTGTGACAGTCCGCGCTAGATATTTATGGCTCACAGCGTGCAATCTCACAGCTTCTATCTTCATCTCTTTCCACTATCTCTCCCCATCATGTTCCTCTTTGCACAACTCAGAAGGATAAGGGACAGTGCTGGGCCACTAACCATTGAGGAAGCGGCTCGTAATACGTACGAACGCACTCATGCGGCCCCCTCAGCAGGTATGTCAGGGTCCATAGCCATAATGGCTCTTCACTATTGACTCAAAACACGTTTCTGGGTAGGGCAAACACACATGTACACGAGAACAGGAGTATTCTCCAATGCCCAAAACACCGTCTTCAATGGTCCAGTGCAGATGTATGATATCAACCAGTCCGATCATCCTGCCAGTGAGTAGCTGTTAATAGCGCCTGCTATCTGTTAAGCAATCTGACCACCTCTTGACAGCGATACATCGCCTCGCTGAAAAAGCGAAACCCGAAGCCATCCATAGCTCAGCGTTTCGAGAGTATATGGCAAAATGCAGTGAGAATACCCGAGTATCAATCAGGAAAGACATCGTCGAATGGCGAGGTAACCCCAACCGACAAAGTAGACTGCGGTGGTACATGGGCCCAGCAGGGACTGGAAAATCTGCTATTGCAGACATTATCGCGTCAGAACTGGAGGAGGCGGGCCTACTTGGTGGATCGTTCTTTTTCTCTCGCCCAGGACAGATCGACGATCCGGCCACCGTGATTCCCACCCTCGCGTATCAGCTCGCATTAATGAACGCTTATTACAAGAGGATCATCACAGAACTCCTCGTTGATGATCCTCTACTCCTCACCAAAAATCGCNCCATNCAGTTCAAGAAGCTCATTGTTGAACCATTCCAGATGATTATGGCCTTGGATAGCTCCGCTGTTGACAACCCTCGCCTTATCATACTCGATGGTCTGGATGAATGCAAGGGTCGTCAGGCGCAGGAAGAGCTTGCACTACTCGTGCTCAACCACGTCCGGCTTTTCAAGCATTTCCCACTGGTCTGGCTCATTTTCAGTCGCCCAGAGTGGCATCTCAAAACTCTTGTTTCTGATGTTGATTTCCTATCCACCCTCGAGAAACGAGAAATACCTATTGATGATGAAGAGGCGATAGCTGATGCGAGGTGTCTTCTTGAAGGAGAGATTACTGAAGTTCGGAAGCAGTATCCGTATCTGTCTTCGGGCTGGCCTGCGAGAGGGGATGTGGATCGTTTGTGTAAGGCAGCATCTGGCCATCTCGGCTATGCATCTTTCATGGCACGGTTCATTAGTGACAAGGAAACCGCTGATCCAGAGAGGCAACTCTTGATCTGTATCAGGGTTGCCTCTGGCCTGGGAGTTGACCAGGGCACTCGCGTTAATCCACTCGATGCTCTTGATTGCCTTTATCATCGAGTTCTTAGTGATGTAGCCTCGGATGCTCTGGCGACGGCAATGAAGGTATTCGGCGCTATATACCATCCTGGTTCAAACGATCTCACGTGCAGAGAGCTTGCGAGTTTCCTAATTCTTACCGAAGGGCAGCTCTATCAAGCCCTTCGAGGGTTACACGCCGTTATCTATGTCCCTCCTACCAATGAAGCGACCTCTCAACAGATCCGCTTTTTCCATGCTTCCTTTTCCGATTTTTTGTTCGACCCCATTCGCTCGGGGAAGTTCCATCTATCGTGGAGTACCATGTACTATGACATTGTTGTTCAGAGTTTGAGATGGATAGAGAGACACGGCGATGAGCTTTCTACAGGTGACGTTGACTTGATTCTGGGCTGGAAACTGAATGCAGAGCTGACTCTCACGTCCCTCATTTAGATTTTGTACAAGTCAATCCCGTCGCCCAGTATTGTCAGACTTTCTCCTGGTTGTTTTGCAGCTTTGTAGGAGGTTCAAATTGGCTCAGTCTCATGACCGAACTAGCGGCCTTCGATTTCAGGCTTCTAACCAAATTACAACCGGATCATGAGGAATTCACTTATTTCATTAAATGGCTGTTGGTCTACGTGAGTTCTCTTGGTTTAGGCACATTTCGGCTGGATACTGAAGATGGACAGGCACCTGAAAATAATTTACTTGTACGACTTGTCGATATTCCGCATGACATGGTGGTCAAAACATTACTCATTGAACACAACTTATCAAGTAATTTGGTGTTGATGCCAAGCTTTTTCCCAGACGGCGCACCAGAGGAATGGCCTCAGGTTCTTCATTTTCTCCTTGGTTCTCGTACCAGAATACATGTTCAGCTCACGCTGGTTATGAAAGATATATAGACATGTGCGTAGGAGTTGAGATCTTTCCTCGGGCTGCATTGAATTCAAACGACATCATGTATTATAACCTACTCCTACACACTACCCCATCGATGTAACTTAGTGCAATGGGAACAGACGATGAAATATTTCCATCCGAAATGCATTGAGAAGAGCGAAATATAAACCGAAGGAAACGTCAAGCGAAACGAGGCCATAAAGAGATGAGTGGGATATCAAGGAGTCATGAACACTCATGAAGGACAAAGTGAGACAAATGAAGGGAGACAGGGAGCGTGTTTAATTATGTTGATGGAAAAGATAAAAGTGTGATGATAAATATAATCACTCATGATTAGCCCGTACGTATGCCTTTCAACCCCACCACCCNGTGGCCACGCGACGCTCGCTGCTCGAGTCCCAGCGAGTCCCAGAGGGCTTCCGTCCTTGATAAACCCATGCCGTTGATGCGGTTGATGCTCGGCAGGNATGACGCGTACGAGTCACCCGAGTCGGCGTCCAAGCCGGGTGGTAAGGAAGAGAAAAACTCAACAAACCGGGTCTGAGTCACTGGTTTCGGAACTCAACATATNAAATCATTCCGAAAGTGAGGTGGAACGCATATAACCACTCCTCCTCCTCCCCACTTCGATAACGTGGCCTCAAATAAGCCACGAATATCTCCGCAGGGACCTCACACACCACTGAGGTGTAGTCCATTTCCACCGCTCGAGATTGAGCTCACTCCTCGCAAAACGTCGGCACTCGCACCCTTCAGGACCTCGCCAGCTTTGAGGAAAGGAAGGCCGAATGAGATTTTTCGGCCAACTTTCGGCGACGAGGAGCTCTTGGGAGAGGAGGGAGTGATAGGGGACCTGGGTTGGCTACTCATTGTCGACGACATCGACGAAACCGAGGTGAGTGACGAGCTCAGGGCGGGCTCGGTGGTCGGGGATACAGGTGTGTCGGGTACTGTGTCTGCGTCGTTGGCGCTGTCTGAGGGTGCGACCATATCAGAATTGACAGATGACTTGCGCATCGTTGGGAAAGCGAGGGTTAGTGAGAGTGGTCGAGGCTTGCTAGCTCGAGGCGTTGATGAACCCGACTGCGGAGGGGTCGCGACTTCACCAGATCTCCTCGAGAGAGGGTTCGCGACCAGAAACTCCTGTGAGCCTACACTTTCCTTGCTCCTCAACTTTGCTCTCTCCTTCAGCATAGCAGCCAACAGCGCTGCACTGTTTGGGTGCAGACAGGAGCTTGAGGTATTCGGACTTGGCCCAGGAGATGCTTTGGGTGATACACCTGGTGAGGTACGTGGTGACGTGCGGGGTGATACCCGTGGTGACGATACGGCAGATGATGACCGTGAACTGTTGGGTGAGCGCCTAGGAGATGGAAGCGGGAAAAGCTCGTTCTCGTCTTCTTCAGCTATAGGGGACGCCTTGCGTTGCGGAAGTAATCCAGAATGCGGCTGTGAGTGATCGGAGGATGAGGAATCGGAAACGAGCGAATCTGCGGAGTAATCTCGATTGTGTATGGTCAACGCTGTGGAGCGACCAAGCAACAATCCCGATCGAGTACCTTCGCCGTCGTCGTCGACGTTAACGCCGGCGGATGAGTGGTCATGCAAACGCCGACGCTTGTCGACCTCATCGACGGTAATTGAGAGTGTGGGAGGTGGCATTCGATCATCAAACGAGCCAGGGACAAACGCCCCCTTCTGCCCTGCGGAAATAGCACCACCAATCCCGCTGCTAGGTGTGGAGTCAAGGCTGGCGCTGCGTCGCCGTCTGGCACCTCTGGTGAACTTCTCTTGCCAAGAAGAGCCCTCTTGTAGGCATTGGTCGGTGATGCGGAAGCAGTCTGGGCAGCAAGCGCGCAGAGGTATTGTTAGGTCGTCTTGGCGTCGTTGATAAACTGGGTGCGGGGTTCGACGGCTGAGTGAGTGAGGGAATGGATAGGAGGGTGTTCGTTGAACTAGGCAAGAGGTAAGAGGATAGTAGGTGATGTTGAAAGTGAACGGGCAGAAGCGCCTCGCGAAGGGCCTGGGGACCGCAATGTTTGGCGGACAAATCTGAAGCAAGGTTAGTGTGAATAGCACTGACATGAGAGATCATTGTGGCGAGCTCACCTTGGTGTGGGTACACAAACAGCGATGTGAGTTTCTTCAGGAGAGCTCGAAAAGAGTGGAGCGGTAGGACTGTTAGTCGGGTCATCTATGCTCTCAGAGTCTGACACTGCTGCCATTCCAGCCCTATGCTATTTCCTAAGCGAAAGGCATGGAGTCGCCGGTTATTGGAACGGTGGCTGAAGTACACGATGAACGTGAATAAGTACACAAGTGGACTACAAAATGTGAACACTCAACCGCGATAACCCAACTCATGCTAGCTCAACGCCATTGAGGGCCATGGTTGTGTGAAAACCTATCATAGTAGAACTGAGATCGAGTAGCCAGTAAAGAAGAAATAGGGTGTAAGGTTACAGCAGATGGGCTGGTTTTAGGGCGAGTGTGGTTGGAGTTGAAGCCAAGGACAGAACTCCGGGGCGTGTGGTAAGAGAGGGAGAGTGAGCAAGTGAGGATGTCGTCAGAGTGGGTGCGAGGACGCGCTTCAGGGGTGTGTTGATGTCTGATCAAGCTAATTTGATGACTTGCATGAACCAGCATCGCACTTGCATCTTTGCCCCTTCTATCGCCCGTCCCTCTCCGCCCATGCCCCTCATCGCAATATATGGGCAGATAAGGGCCAAAGTTGGGTCCTCAACAATCAATAAAGCGGCTCGTAATGAGTATGAACGAGCGCACGCGATCCCTTCGGCAGGTAGTGATCCGCAAGGGGTCAGGAAAACCCCCGGGTTCACGGGTGCAGATACAGTCGGGTACGGGAGAGTGGCCAATGCACAATGCGCAGGGCTGGAGGATCAGCTCATACGGCTTTAACTAAATCTTGACCAAAACCGTGATATACGGACCCCAACCCTCAACGCTAGACATCTATTTCTGACAGTCGCCGGCCATCGTCAACACGAGGGATGTGCCTTCTGGGTCGTGGGGGAGGCGCCTCTATATTGAGCGTTATCAGAGAGGTGATGGTGAGAACTGGTGTTTTGTGCAACAGGTGATAGTGAATCACGGTAACAGATCCTTCGGGTGTCTGACGTTGATGGGAGGGCAAATGAAGCAGAACGTATGAAAGGAATCGATGAATTTGCCAGAGTGACTGTGGTTATCGTGAACGTCAGTAAACAGGCGGGAGAACCGGATGAAACACAGTCAACATCAACCAGGTAGCCATATTCCCTTCAGGCCGCGTTTTGAGTGCTGGATCCAGGTAGAACTAGAAGTAGAAGCTGATCTGTGGCCAGAAGAGGAGTGAGGCAATTGACGGAGGTTTGAATGTCGCTAGTTCGGAAGAGAGTGCGTATGTGAGATACACGAGTTAGGTCGGACAACCAGTCTGCAAAAATGATGGTCAATGGTTGTTTGCCACCATCATGGTCGAAAACATATTCCTTGGTCTCCAAGCAGCACCGTAAGGCCAGGTAAGGCCATCTAGGCGGACTCAGCATATGCCTCCTGAGGCAATCTCACGACCCTCTTCGATCTATGGGCATTCAATGGGCACCAGTACTGCTTAGCGCTCATGCTGTGGCAGCTCACATCAGATAGTATTTATGGCGTGCAGCGTGCAATCTCACAGCTTCCATCTTCATCTCTTTCCTCTTCATGTCCTCCCTTGTACCACTGAAGAGGGGGTCACAGACCATTGAGAAAGCGGCTCGTAAGAAGTATCGACGCACTCATGCAGTCCCCTCAGCAGGTATGCCAGGATACATACCCTCAATAGCTCTTCACTATTGACGCACACCATGTTGCTGGATAGGGCAAACGCACATGTACTCGACAACTGGAGTATTATCCAATGCCCAAAACACCGTCTTCAATGGCCCAGTGCANATGTATGATATCAACCAGTCCGNNCATCCTGCAAGTGNGTAGCTGNTAANNGCGCCTNCTATCTGTTNNGCNNNCTNANNNCCTCNTGNCAGCGATACANCGNCTCNACTGAAAAAGCNAAACNTGANGCCATNCATAANTCATCGTTTCGAGAGTACATNGCNAAATGCAGTGAGAANACCCGAGTATCAATCAGGAANGACATCGTCGAATGGCGAGGTAACCCCAACCGACAAAGTAGACTGCGNTGGTACATGGGCCCAGCAGGNATTGGAAAATCTGCTATTGCAGACATTATNGCGNCAGAACTGGAGGAGGCNGGCCTACTNGGAGGATCNTTCTTNTTTCTCTCGCCCTGGACAGATNGACGATCCGGCCACCGTGATTCCCACTCTCGCGTATCAGCTCGCATTAATGAACGCTTANTACAAGAGGATCATCACAGAACTCCTCGTTGATGATCCTCTACTCCTCACCAAAAATCGCGCCATCCAGTTCAAGAAGCTCATTGTTGAACCATTCCAGANGATTATGNCCTTGGATANNTCCNCTGTTGACAACCCNCTCCTCATCATACTNGATGGNCTGGANGAATGCAAGGGTCGTCAGNCGCAGGAAGAGCTTGCGCGACTNGTGCTCAACCACGTCCGACTTTTCAAGCATTTCCCCCTGGTCTGGCTCATTTTCAGTCGNCCCAGAGTGGCATCTNAAANCTNTTGTTTCTGATGTTGATTTCCTATCCACCGTCGAGAAACGAGAAATATCTGTTGATGATGAAGAGGCGATAGCTGATGCGAGGCGTCTTCTTGAAGGCGAGTTTACTGAAGTTCGGAAGCAGTATCCGGACCTGCCTCCGGACTGGCCTGCGAGAGAGGATGTGGATCGTTTGTGTAAGGCAGCATCTGGTCATCTTGGCTATGCATCTTTCATGGCACGGTTCATTAACGACAAGGAAACCGCTGATCCAGAGAGGCAACTCTTAATCTGTATCAGGGTTGCCTCTGGCCTGGGAGTTGACCAGGGCACTCGCGTTAACCCACTTGAGGCTCTCGATCGCCTTTATCATCGAGTCCTCAATGATGTACCCACAGACTTACTACCCACCGCAATGAAGATATTCGGCGCCATAGAACAGACTAGACTCACATATACTAGAGATCTCGCGAGCTTCTTATTACTGACTGAAGGCCAGCTCTATCAAGCCCTTCGAGGGCTGCACGCTGTCATCTATGTCCCTCCTACCAATGAAGCCACCTCTCAACGGCTCCGCCTTTTCCATGCTTCCTTTTCCGATTTTTTGTTCGACCCCATTCGCTCGGGAAAGTTCCATCTATCGTCGAGTACCCGGTACCATGACATTGTTGTTCAGAGTTTGAGATGGATAGAGAGACACGGCGATGAGTTTTCTACAGGTGACGTTGACTTGATTCTGGGCTGGAAACTGAATGCAGAGCTGACTCTCACGTCCCTCATTTAGATTTTGTACAAGTCAATGCCGTCGCCCGGCATTGTCGGAGCTTCCCCTGGCTTTATTGCGACGAGGTACGAGGTTCAAATTTGCTCAGTCTCATGACCGAACTGGCGGTTTTCGAATTTGGGCTTCTAACCAAATTGCAACCGGTATCTTTGTATTTCACTTATTTCATTGGATGGCTGTTGGTCAAGGTGGGTTCTCTTGGTTTAGGTACATTTCGGCTGGATACTGAAGGCGGACAGGCACCAGAAAATAATTTGCTTGTCCAACTTGTCGATATTCCGCATGACATGGTGATCAAAACATTACTCATTGAATTCGACTTCTCAATCGGTTTGGTGTCGACGTCAACCTTTTTCCCAGACGGCGCACCCGAGGAATGGCCTCAGGTTCTTCATTTTCTCCTTGGCTCTCGTACCAGAATACACGTTCAGCTCACGCTAGATGACACCGAGTGGCGTAAATAGACATGTGTCTTAGAATCGAGACCTTTCCTGATTCCATTGAGGCCTGATTTGAATTCGAAACCACATCATGTATTATACCCACACACTACCCTCACTGCGTTAAGCATCAGATATCCAGGTACCTGATATCACCCCGGCTTTTTAACAAATACATACAATCCCAGACTGGAGCCAGGATGCCTATTGAGCCCATGGATACATCAACAATAGTTTACCTTCCAATGTCTATCCTTGTCGTGGATATAAGATTTGGTTGTGATATCCAGCGGGTTGCTAAGCCTGATATCCAGGGTCTAGTTATGATGGATACATCATTTATCCAGCCATGGATATCACGGCCATCAAATATATATGTTTTATTTCAATCGCAATTTTTGGGCAATATTCAGGGCAATATTTCATACATCCTAGCATCTAGGACGGTCTAGTACTGTATCGGATTCGCAGTATAGATACAGGAAATCTAACAGTCCTCTTTGACCCCTGAGCCTTCTCAATCTTGTGTGAGCCCTACGCACAACCCCCCAGCTTCACTTTGATACCATAAACCCCCTCCCTTCGGCTGCTCAGTATATTCAAGTACGATACAGCGGAGTTCTAACTTTAAATATGAGCTCCAGTCGCTACGATGAATTTTAAGGGACTGGTCGCACTCACCACCCAGAAGCTCGAGTGTGTTGGTAACTCCAGACACAGAATGGACACCTCAAATGGTGCTGCATCTGGTGGAGGACCACTACAGCCATCAAGCCTCACCAACTCTGGTATCGCGTATGACACCAATGGTGATATCGAGAGCCTGCATGTTGTGAGTTTCTGCACCATTAATAGACAGTCAAGCAACATGTTGGCTCACCACTGGTACCACTCTCAAAGGGCATTTATGGTAGCCAACCCATGAATCCTGCCATCTTGGGACTCGAAGGTCACAGCCCTATGATGCCGGTTAATCTTAATCAGCTTCTTCAAGAAAAGCACAAAGGACTTACTCTCAAATTAGAACGTCAACCAGGCTCATGCCGCCACTCATTATCCTGTGAACAGCATTAATCAATCCCAAACCACCATTAATTATCCCATGCAACCTGGCATGATGAACAACCATACTCTGATAACACCAGGAAACATGGCTACATACCATATGACCCCTCACAACACAATGCACGTGGTGCGTCATCACCAGGCCACCCTACTCACTTCTCACAACACTATCGCTTGGGAGTGGGACCAATAAACACTTCTTTGTCATCAAACTTTAGCTTAGAAGTCATGCAGTCACTTCAACTCACCATTGAGCAACTTGAAAAGGAACAGTCGGAGCTGCGAGCAGAGATCAAAGGCCTGAAGTCTTCACAGTTGGAGCTAAGGGAGGAAATGAGGTCAAATAATAATGGTCAAGCAAAGAAGCAATCACCACCGAAGATGATTGTCAACCCTGTTCTTCGGGTGAGTGCTATTAAGCATCCCATATAACGCATACTCACCAATAGCTCCCATTATAGTCTCTAACACAAACTGTAATGCGAGACCTGTTGGGTATCAATAAAGCACGGTCTGGAAATGATGATGAGAACCAACCAATTCCCAATCCCCTTGGTCCAGGTGAAGAATCTCGTCAAACTCTTGGGGGCAGCAAACTTTGGAACCCAGACTGGAATCAGGCCGTCAATGTGGGGATTAATATGCTATACATTAGCCATGTTATACAGCTAGTGAAGGAATGAGAAAAGGTAAGTTGGGAATCAATATTCAAGAGCTCAAGGACTTACTTTCTTTTACAGGCCGCACCATCCTGCGGTGTGAATGCTGATGTGATTAATGACAGCGAAATCAGGTATTATGCCCACCAGTATTTTCTGACGTTAAGAAATACCTGGAAAGGACAGATATCAGAGCCAATCAAGGAGAAGCAGATGAAAAAAAGAGATCGTACTCGGGTGAATGCAAGAAAGCGCACCGTAGGTGATTCCAACCATGTATACTGTGCACAAAGGACATGATTCTCTTCAACTCCAGAAAAGCAAGCATCGTCGGCAGGCAGTTGGTCTGCTCAAGGCACATGGCACCACAAATCTGGAGGGTGTTGAAGAAGTAATCCTGACAGATTGGATGTCTTCTGAACACTCAGATTGTGGCAATGTATCAATCACTGAGTGGAAAAGGCATTGCTCACATCAAATTGGTAAAGTTCAAGGGAAAAGCCTAGAAGTTTGTAAGCTTGCCTGGCGTGCAGACTGGGTACGTGAATCCCAAACACTCACAGTGCTTGTTGATTCCAATATCCTCTGAACCACAGCTTAACCACTTATATTGTCATCTTGATGTGCTCTCCAGCAAGCTTGCTAATGACACTAAGTCTGCCAAGACTAGTGGTGTTAGATATACTCGCTTTGAAGGCCCCCCCAAAAATGTGAACTTTGACCCACCGAAAGCTGCTGGGCAGGATAAGCTACGTCCCTTTCAAGCTTGTATTAGCCTTGAATGGGCAGAGAAGCACAATCAGGGAAACAAACTTTTACTTCGAGTGAACCCTCCTTCCTTCACTGTCTTTAACCTGGAGATACCAAACAAAGACCTTGAATACAAGGGTGAACTTGAATATGATAGCTGAGGTAGCTATCATATCTGGGGGTGATAAAACGTAAGATGAACAGTTGACGAAAAATGTTTCATGTAAAGTACTGATGACATACACATTGTCGCAGGACAGTTGCCCAAATTTGGTGGCCAGCCCAATTAGGTATCAAAAGACGAATAGCATAGCAGATCATCTTCTCAAGCGGTATGAGTGCTGGAGGGCCAGGGTCAGAGGCTGACAGATATTCATTTGCTTTCCACATCTGTACCGACGCTGTTGCACTAAGGAACAAATCAGTATAGGTTTTGCTTGAAGCGATATCTGCTTACTAAGTCTCCCAGAATGTATCCACAAAGCTACAGTCAGCGGGTACAAACCACTGTACATGAGCAAGCAGATTTGATTCTGAGCGGCCTGTTGGTATAGCTAAGATATCCAAGAGTTCTCCAACATGAAATCCCCCAGGAGTACTCGAACTCTGAACAGCCACTAAGCAGTTTGTAACACCTGTGGATTGATGAAGCGCATTAAAGCACTGGTTATGCACTATGACGTGGTCAAAAAATGTGGCTGATGGCAGAAGAGGGCGGCTTCCAGGATTCGGTGCAAGGATTAAGTGGGAGTGCCAGCATCCCGGTTCCCGAGTTTGCAGGTATTCCAGAATGTGGTAGTAGAGTGTTTTTTCAATGACAACAATTTCCGACCCAGGGCTGAGGCGGAGATACACACCATCTGTGGGAGCGAATTAGAAGGATAGTTCAGCAATGGAGAGAAACACTTGCTATCTGTTTGTGCTTCATCCACCTCACGCACAAAAAGCTGAACCGTTCCACGATCATCTGCTGAGGCTCGTAACATGGCTGTACAAGCTGTTTGGAGCTCCGGAAATGCAGTATAGGAGAATGCGTTTGAGAGCTAAAGCAGGGTGCTAATATCAGAGACAATGTCAACTGTAAAATCACAGAAACTCACCAATTGTGACTCTTGGACAGTCCTATGAAATTCACGGAAGAACAAAACTTCTAGCTCTCCACCTGTGTGATTACTCGTCTTGTAACTTTTGAGAACTTTGTTGAGTCGTTCAAAGAGAAAAGTCCAGAATTCATGCAGCGGGCCATAATCACGGACAGACTGAGCAATGTGAGTTGCATAGTGGTGGTTGGGACGTAGCACTGTGGGTCCATAAAGCTAACAAATAGAGAATTTAGCTTATGAGGCTATCTGAGCATAAGTCAGGGAACTTACCTCTCCTAGCTCAGCACAATACTCTCGTAAGAGCTGCTCAGCCCTGTCAAGGTTAGAATATTATGAGCACGTCATCTGCAGGACCCACACTGATCCCCAGCGCTTCTAGCGCCCACAAAGTCCTTCAGATCCCACCCACGATTGATGATGATCTGTTCGTCACGCAAACTCTTGCATCGATATACCTAGCCGCTCCGTTCCTTCATTGTTACAGAAACGGCAACTACGTCAACACCGTTCCTGCCAACCTCAAGAGCTCTTACCGATGGGGCTGGGAACGAACGCATTCGACAGACGAACATTCCCGCTATACGCATGTATACCTTCGCACCACTCCCGAGTTCATGCCACAGGTCATACGACATCTCGTGTATCAACTCAATCATCCATCGCCACCTCTACCAGCTCCTGTATACCATCACTCCTCGTCAT
>JANIEX010000835.1:0-19105 GCA_027627405.1 Leucocoprinus birnbaumii
GAGTCATCCTCAGTAGACACGTCACAGAGCACAGAGTAGGCAGCTTAATCTTACCTTGGGCGAAAAGCATTCGTGATATGAACCTCTTAATTATCTTCGATCCCGTCCTAGCAGCCATCCTCGCGAACGGCACCAAGTAGATTATTTGGCAAACTGACCAAATCAACCACATCGATCAATGAAAGTCGCGTGNTTTTCTGATCCTCCTGCAAGTCGACCACTGGCATCAGGAGGGGTGGTTCCATATCCATAGCTCCATGGAGTCGGAAGATTGCGGCGAGATGTTCCTGCACAGTAGAGTTGAGGGCAGCGTGCTGTTCGGGTGGGTCTGCTTGAGAATCATAGAGGAAGGAACGGGAAGGTTTGGGTGTCTGAGTGAAGAGGGAGGAAATGACAGCTTGGTGCCACGGGGAGTCTTGTTTGGCTGCATAGCGCGTCATTAGACATCAACTTGATGATAGCTGTACTGAGAACGTACCCATAAGATTCAATGCACCCTTAAAACTCTCGTCCTCCAGCTTAGGCGGCATGAGCGGGCTTTCAGAAAGCTCCAATGCTGATGGCCTGTTATTGGGGTCGTGCTGCAGCAATTGAGTAATGACTAATGAATCTGATGAGCTTGAAACTGTGACAGCCGAAGCTGAGACACATACTTTGTCGCTGCCTTGAAAGGTGAGGGTCCCAGGTAGCAGGGAAGAATATTCCTGGTTTTCGCAAATCCTCGATAACAGCAATACGTTCGGATCCTGTGGAGAACATATAGTTCATCTCGAAGAAGACAATCTGCGTCCAAGACGCGGGCGTTAGCTATACCATCACTGGAGAGATGGGAAAGACATTCACGTACACCCAGAGAGTACATATCAGCTTTTGAGTGATTCCTGGGTCCTTTCTTCCTCGACTGAACCTCAGGGGCGATATATAACCTCGTGCCAACCTCTGCGTTGCGATCATCAGTGAATGCTCGGAGGATTATCAAAAGGTGGAATCACCAAGAGTCAAATCAGCCTCGGGATAGATCGAGTGCCTCGTTACGTCCGAAGGGTCCACGGCGGCCAGGCTGGACGTGGCAAGCCCGAAATCTCCTACTTTACAGTCACCATTTGCATCTATTTTGCCGCGAGTGTCAGATAGTCGTCATTGGAAATTAAAGTCTATGGCTCACCGATGAAGATGTTGGTCAGCTTGATGTCTCGGTGCAGTATACCCAGAGTCGACATGTGCACTAACGCATCCACGATCTGACCAAACAGTCTCCACGCTTCATCCTCGGTGATTCCCTCGTCAATTCTCTGTAAATCANACTGAATNAAAGAATTGCTGAAAACAAAATCTGTGCCTATCACTTACCTCTCGCAACGTCTGCCTCTCAACGAATTCCATTTGTATGTAGAGTGTCCTCGTAACATTTGGCATTGTATTCAACGCATACGGCATTTCCTTCCTCGCAACCAGTTCGCCATTCCCTGCAACGGGCGTAGCAGTAATCGCCATCGGATGCACCGTACTTGTCACAGCATTCCCATCACCATTGCCGTTTCTCCCACCAACGACCGTCCCAGCTCTCTTCCTTGACCCGCGACCATTTCGACCATGACTCGAATCAATACCAGCGGTAATGACACCCGTAACTGGATCCCTTCTGAACAAGCCCCCGAATTCACTTTCTCCCGAACCTGAACTGGAATTGGTATTGCCGCTCCCATTACTACTGCTTGAATCTTCCTCCTCCGTATCTTCCTCTTCGTCTTCGGTCGAACCACCAGGTGAAGCAGACCTATCGAAATGAATACTCGGAAACGAACCCCTCGAAGCGTTAGAAATCTCGGTCGTGGTCGTGTGGTCATTGAAATCTGAAAAATCTTCGATACTGAAACCACCGCCATTTGTTGGGAGATGTCGTTCCGACACTGTTGACGCCGAATTGTCGAGTCTATCTTGCGAGTCGTCTTCATCATCGTTCTCTTCATCGCCATCTTGATCAGCATCGGATCTCGACCGGGAATATGCGGGGGAGTGTATATGGGCACGGGAAGTGAGAGGCGAAGGGGTCGTGACGCCATGGTTAAGACTGTCGTCACTGCTACTGACACTAGCGCTTGGTGCAGCACTGGACGAAGGATTTGTATTCTCGCTGGTTTCGACCCAGGTAGTGAAGTATCGTACGATGAAACGATGAGAGAGACGCGATAGAGCGTTGACTTCTCGGAAGATCTTGGTATCGGACTGTTGTGTCTTGAGTCGAATCTTCTTCACCGCGTATATCCGGTTATCGATCTTGTTGCGAGCTTTCACTACTGATCCGAATGCACCTCTACCCTATGTCAATGTCAGGATAGGTGTCATTTTAGAGGTTTACGCGAAAGAGGAACTGACGAGTAATTCCAACTCCTCCCAATCCTCCTTCCACCTACTAGCCTGCCTAGTCTTCGGCGGCATCCTGAAGTACTCAATCTCAGGGCTTCCAATGAAATGACCATGTGCATGCCCTCCATATCCGTATCCTTGATGAGGGTACATCCGAGGAGTCGGAACAGGGGTCTTCGGATCAACCCAAGTCGGACTCCGAGATATTGCCACCGCACCCATCTGATCCCCTCCTACACCTCCTACAGCACCACCACCAACGAAGCCACCAAATCCTAAACCATCACCGCCACCTATTACGCCACCGGCACCACCGCCGCCGGACGGTATCGCTGACGATGTCGTTGAGTTCGCGTGAGTGTTGTAACCAATAGTAACATCGCTAGGTCTTCCTTTTGTAATACCATGCGATTTATAGCCTCTTCGAGATGCACCACTGCCGCTGGTAGTGAGACTCGTACCAGTGTTGTGGACGGAGTTTTCTGCAAGTTCGGCGAGGAGGGATATACATGTGATGTGGTTTTTCTTCGGTGGAGAGAGCATGTTGAGGGCGATGTGCGCTAGACCCGGCGAGATGTTGGCTATGGGAATAAATAACGAGAGGTAAGGTTGTTAGTTGGCACAGAAAGAGGGGGAGGGAAGAATAGCGTACAATTTTGTAGAGCTTCATGAACGTCGTCGAACCTCTGCATCACATCTAACCCAAGCAACATCTGGAGAAACACGATTCCAACGGAATGTATATCCCTCCTTCTCGTATAGAGCAACGAACTCTCATTCTTCGCGTCATTCGATAACCTGAACCAAAACCCCATTCCCATGAGTAACCACTCCTTTGAACCATACAGATCAAGAACAGATGGACGCACCAAGCATCAGGAACGTCCACATCCTCATTCAAAGGACCAATAGACCCGAAAGGATTGGAACGATGTAGGTCGAGTAGCTGAGTGTGGTAGGATACTTTGCCGAGTTTGATTATCTTCGTCGCGGAGGAAGTTGGTTGGGGAGCTCCTGGGCTAGAGGACGGTGATGCGAGGCCGACACACTTCGCGGAGATACCTATAAAATAGGTGAATCAGCCACAGGCATTGAGGAGGGAGAGACATGGTAGCAGAACATACCTCGATGGACGATCTCACGGAGATGTACAGCGTTGAGCGCGCCGAGAATTTGACTGAGATATCCCTGACCCACAACGTTGTCAACGCTAGTCAATGCCTGAAGAAACGACACTCACGGAAGCCTTTTCTTCCCTAAGGGAATCACAATCCTCCAGAACATCCCACAACGTCACCCCAGGCATCCTCTCGGTCAATATCAACAGCTGAGGAGCGCTAACACCATTATACACCGCAGGCGACACTGGTCTTCCGATAACCAGTCCATGTCCCCCGTGCCCATTGTGAGCAAACAGACCCGAACCATGGTGATGGGGATGAACCAACTTCACGGCAAATATGCTAACGAGGTTCGGGTGCCGAATATGAGTGAGTCGTTGGATTTCTTCTTGTAGGATGTTGAGTTTTTTACGGCCTTGGGTGGTGGTGTAGTATGGTGCGTCGAACGTTATGGTGTAGAGTTCTAAGGGAAGGCTAGTGTTGATGTCGTCACAGATGGGATCGGCCATGTATACCGTTCCGAGGGCCTCTAATTATATCGAAGACGGAGTTAGTATTGAGAGATCTAAGGGGGCGCAGATATGATACGTACCTTGCCGAGGATGGAATAATTTGACACTAGAAAACCTGACCCCGTCTACAATAATTTCCTTCCCAAATCTTTCGACGGGCGTATCCCCAGCAGCTAACATCGGTAACCCCATTCCACCAGGCGTAAAGACTTCGGTGTTGGTGCTACCAGTGCTAGTGGTTCGAAGCATTAACATCGTATGCTGCTGTTGATGATGATGATGGAGCTGTTGTTGCTGGAGCAGTTGCTTAGTTTGTTCGGCACGAATTTGTGTCTGTAGTTCTTCTTCCTCTTTGGCTTGTTGAAGGAGGAGCAAACGTTGCGCCTCGGCTTCTTTTTCTCTTCGTGCCTATTAGGGTGTGATGTTGGTGTTCGTACGTGAACGCGTGTACATCGTGAACATGCGGAAATCAGAGTAAGAGGGCAAAGCGAGAATATGTAAGTTTAAAAAAAGGTTGGTGACTGTGACACATACCCTTTCCTCGTCCATCGCACGTTGGTTCATTTGAAGAGCCAAAGAGCCGGTTACCTCTACCGGCGGTGCAACATTTGCCGCGATCCATTCCTGTGCAAAATTGACGATCTAATCCAGACGATCGAGCCGCGACGGTGGATATTATAAGTCAATGGTGATCCGCTTGCATAATTAGCCCAGCGCACCTGAAATACCATCTCTGAACCACGACATTTTTGAGCCTCTCGTGTGATCGCTTGTGTGAGTTTGGTGACTTGGTCGGGTGTGATGCTTTTCGTAGGTTTCTGAATGGCAAACGTAGGACATGCAAGGGTGGGGTATGTCTTAGGAAAGCTGTAGTGGAATAAGGTGTCAATTACAATGCTGATAACGCGAGATTCCTGGCATTACGCACCGGACGTTCAAGGAGAAAGCGACTTTGGACGCATGTTCAGGATCAGGATGATGCACACGAATGATGAACTCGGGTACCCGAGCGGCGCTCTATCCCACGGATTTGAGATTCTCGAGATATATTGCTGGAAACATGGACACCACACACCTTCCAGGCCTTAGGAGGCGGACACTCGATGAAATCCTCCGCATAGATGCTCTGCAGCGCCGTAATCTCCAATTGCTGCAACTCTTCAGTAGAATCCATCTCTACTCTCTCAGTAATCTCTACAAAATGTCGTATATGTCTTCGTAAGGTCGTGCGCGTATTTCTCCGTGCCTCGTTGCCGTGTTCGCCTGAAGACCTCGCGGTACGACGACACAGTGAAGAAAAACAGTCGCAAGAGGTACGTCAAGGATTTGTGATGAAAACGATAACTCGAGAAGGGGAAAGCCGCAATGGCCCTCAGCAACTCAAGTCTCCATGACGCGAGCTCCAACTATGGTGGTATGGTTTGGTCAAGAAGAGGGTATGTGGTGGTTGTGAAGAAAGGCTTGTGAGCCGTTCAGGGGTGCTGTATTAATGGGGCACTGATGTAATTTCTAACCCTAGACTATGGTCTTGGACAATTATCCCCGAGGTCCACGTTTGCGGACGACCGTTATCAACGAGGCTGCTGCGCATTATTCATATCATATCTCTAATGACTATGCTACGAGGCATCTTCATTGGCTTCATCAAAGATGCCTATTCAGGTGATATTGCTGGCGGCCTACTGGAATATTCGAGTGTTCTCCTCACTGACTCGACTGATCTCTCCGAGTCGAAAAGGGGCACAATGGCTGGTATTCATCTGGTCTCATGGATAATAGACACGCTTTGAACGCTATTCTGCTGCTACCTGACATCTACGACGATTATATCCGAAGCACCACACAATTCATTTCGGTTTTCGACGGACGTAGTTCTGGCTCATCTCGACTCCGTGCACATCCCATGGTGTTTGATGTGCCTAAATTATCTCGCCCCTGGAGAAGATGGGATTCTGTTGGCGATTCTGAATCCGTATTGTATATGATCGGAAGGGCATCGATGTCCCCGAATCCAACACTCATCTACACTAGGATGCTATACGCCAACCAAAACTCAGTCAAGTATACTACTGCTTATGACGATACCTCCTATGTCGTATTTCCAGAAATTACAAGTTTACAACCGGGAAGTTCATCAATAGCTGGGATAGTCTGATTGCCTACTACATGATCTCGCAAAATCCGATTATAGGTGAGGCACAAACTGCGTCCAAGGAATATCCTGAGAAAACCGCTCGGGAAGTCGAAGTAGCGTATGAAAAGACACATAAAGTAATAGCACACGACACACAGCACATCCTAAAATGCTCAGACAAGCCGCCATACCGACGGTTAGCTCCAACCATTCCAACCCGTGGTATGAGTCAATTCTAGTCAAGGGGAGCAGGAAGAAGGGTTCGCCAACGGTCCACAGAGCTGCTACCCTCCACAAAAGCTTTTCGTGTGGAGTAGTAAACATTGCAGACCATGAACTCATGAGAATACCCCCAACTGTCGCTTGCGCTAATAGTAAGGGAAGGTAGGCGTTTTTTATCGTTGTCCATGCGGTCTGCATAGAACATCGGGACACGCAATCTCCCGACTTGGTATTTGATAGCCAAATCTCGTCCTCCGACGTGCACCTTGGTGTCAACGTTCTCCATAGTCTTCCATGCTGAACGGACGATGCAGAGAAAGAAGAGGTAAATAAGAAATGGTGCGTCGAGTACCACCCTCCGGCGGGGCCCGATCTCTTCACGAACATCGGTGTATTTATGAATCTGGCCGGCAAGCCAGTTCATGGATGGCTTATGAACCGGTTCCTCGCTTGTAAGCGGAGTAATCGAGATTTGCTGCTGTACGGGGTGGGCATTCGATTCACCTGAACTACCCTGATCATCGACGATCTCAAGGGCCGAAGCCGATGGTATTACCGTCGGCCTGTTGGTAGTGGACGATCGTAGGTCGGAATTTTGATGTAGATTTGGGAAGTTCAAGTCACTGGAGGGGAGGGTGGCGGGCTCCGGGGCCACTGAGTTCCCTCCGGACCGAGTATCGGAGGAACTCGTATTAGGCTCCGGAGAAGGATTCGGCGGAGGGTGGTCAAGAACTACTTCCTCTTTGGGTTCCCACTTGACTCGGAACTCTAACCGTATCGGAGAAAGAACGCCTCTCGGCTTGGAATACCAGATCACCCATATGTACATGTTTACCATGACTATAGCCAGGGTAAACAACTCGAGTTCTGATACCGAAAGATGCGACGCCCAGCGACTGATGCATTGCGCCATAAACCAAACTGTCTGGAGCATCATAACCAGCATTGGGACTCCAGAGCTGCCGCTCGTTAGAATGAGGGCCTCCTCCGGTATAAGTGGCACGTCAATCTCGCCATTCTCAATGGCCCCCAGTAAGCGGTCAAACGTCAACACCTTGACCGGCTTTCCTTGGCGATACATCATGAAACCACCCATTTGAACGAAGAAACCATGCGTCATTGTCCAACCGGTCTTCACTTTCTCAGAGTCAGTGATTGGAGGGCCGGTAAACCATCTTTTGACAGACTCCATCACCGAAATCTCTGGATCGACTAGTGTAGAGTTTTCTTCAGTACAGCGAATGGGTAACTATTGGACTATGGCATACCACCTCCATTGAATCTCTTATTGAATTCCTTCTTGATTCTGGCAGCCGCTTGAGCCTGCCTCGTGGCGAACAAGGCAATAAGCTCGGGTGCAATCACCAACATGATTGTCACTATAATCCATCTCCTGAAGCGCTGAAAGCCAGAATCATACGGGCTTGGGAGGTTGAGACGAACTGCAATCCAGCCGGACGCAATTATGGTAGCGATGCAAGAACAGATGATCTGGGATGTTGTTCGATGACTACCTGAGTGTGTAGGATCTGGTAGTTGTCGACTGAGTAAAGTAAGGGAATGCTCCGAGTCTTCGATATTGATGTCGGCCAGTGGGCTAGATGCTTGGTTTGCTATGGGAATGCCATTCGAGATGGTTAAGGCTGAGAGAAGGAGGATGCCCAGGCTCATGAGACCTCGATTCAGTGCGGTACATTCAACAGCTATTCATGCTCTGGTATTTGTTATGATATGGGCGTTGAATGGAGGCAGTGCAGAGGTGACTGGGGGTCTGAGAAATGTTTATGTGAACCTCTATGTACCGGTCACCATAAAGTCTTCCTACATTCCAAAATGTACTGTTTCAGAAGAGGTACAGTGCTCTGGATGCCAGGAGCCGATAGGAGTGCACGCGCCCAGCACTGCGAAAGCGCCGGTGGATTCGATATCGGGGTGTCGGATGTAGTAGTGACATCATGTCAGCAGTTTTTAGTCTAGACTACTACTAGGTACCTGTTCAATCGGTGTCATTGCTCTTAATTAATTAACTGTACTGCATCACGTAGAATCACTTCGAGAGTGAGAGTGACCAAGAAGGGGAAAAGGACAACATTCGTTCTGTGTCGATACCAGCATGTCAATCAATCTTGACCTCGTTCCTGCCTCATTCTCAGGCTATCTCATGGACGGGTAGATGATCAGAAGTAATCTATTTCAGTACTCAGGAGAGAATCTTGAATATTAAAGCTGCGTATGAAATTATTTACCCAGAACCCCGGCGTCAAGTCATTCAGCTGGAGTTACCAACTTGTTGTCGGATGGTTGCTTGCATCCGAGCGTGGTTGCAGATACCTCAAGGGCAATCAAAACACATAGACAAAATTTGCTATATGATTAAATTACATTTAGAGCTTAAGCTCCTTCGAGATTGTCCTACTACAAAACTCATCACAAAACACGAAATTAACGATCAAACGTGTGGGAGAATGTTAGACCACTGAATGTCACGATAAACGTCAGTAGGCAGAGAAGTAAGAGTGTGCAGAGATATAAAAATCAACACACAACGAGCGACTATGTATGGAAGCATGGTGATCCCAGCAACAGCAGTGCTTACTCCAACGTATTTATCACCGAAGCGAGTCATTCCCATCATCAGAAATAAAACAAGCCAAAATAGTATTGGTTCCACAGTTATATAAACCGCGGAAGATCTCCATAGAAGCCTCTCGAGCGCCGTATGGAAAGGGCTTGACCACTGAGATAAGTGAAGCCCTCCGAATATCGGAGGAAGAATTAAAACAGCAAACCAGAAGGTGAGACAGTCCAATTGCGGATCATGGTTTTGTTCCGCATAGAACATGGGCACTCGCGTTCTACCTACATCCTGTTTTGCTCCATGGTGACTAGCCGAGGCTTGCTTGAACTCTAGGTTCCATAATGTCTTCGCGGCTGCACGAAGCAGCAACTGGATGAGAAGAAGAAGAATATGGGGTAAGTTCATAATAAACTGTATTGGATGTTTGGGAGCCGGTTGAAGTAGCCGCTTGGTTTTACGCCGTATCCAGTGGAGATTCCCTTTGTCAAAGAGCTCCTCGGGAATCACTTCGGCGACCATACTAGTCTCTCTGCGACTCTCCCGAGTGGTCAATAACGAGATCACCTCAGTTTGAAAGGTGCTCGAGGGTGCATTGGATTGGGTATTTGGAGATGCCGCTCTCGTTATCTCATAGACTACGGGGGGTAAAACGGGCAGCGAGGAAACGAAATCATGATCAGAAACCGGGCTGCGAATGATGTCGATATCTGCAAATGAGAATGGAATAGGTCCAATAGACGATTTCAGTTGTAGCCTCAAGGGTATATCAACTCCTTGTGGCTTTGACCACCAAACAGCATACACAAATGCATTGAGTGTGGCAAACGCAAGAGTGAGCACTTCAAGGTCAGCCAAAGGCAGGTGTGAGATCCAGCGCCCGACACACTGGGCCACGAACCAAGTTGTTTGTACCACCACCGCCGATTTCGAGAGCCAATCACCTTTGCTCTTGTCAATGATGTCTTCTTCAGGAATATTAGGGATATCGACTTCTCCGCTCTCAATGGCCCTCAGTAATCGACTGAAAGTGAGCACTTTGACGAGTTTTCCCTCGTGATATAGTGTAAGGCCGCCCATCTGTACGAAGAACCCGTGTGTGAGGGTCCATCCCCTCTGTGCCTTTTCGTCGGAGCGGCTGCCGAACCATTGTCTGAGTTTTTTGCAGAGGGATAATTGAGGATTCACTGGAGATAGTCAGTTTTGAACGCCAGAGAATCTTCTGAATATCCCATACCTCCTCCATTGAACTTGTCGTTAAACTCTCTGGCGATGGCCTTGGCAGCAACTCTCTGCCTGATTGCAAAAAGTGCGATAAACTCTGGGCCAATGACGGCTAAGATGGCAATTGCAATTCGCCTCCTCAGGCGCTGGAAGCTGGACTCGAGCGGACCGGGGATATTGGGGTGGATGGCGACCCAAGTGCATGCAAATATAGTGACGAAACAAGACCATACAATCTGTGATGTCGTTCTGTCGGAGAGTTCTCCGCCGTGGTCAAAGGAAGTGGAATCTCTCTTAGCTGCGTTGCTAGCTCGCCTAGCTGCTTCCCCAAGTGAGCCGCCAACCACTGCAGTGGAGAAGTTTGCATAAAGTAGGGGGAGGATCATTAAGCTGACTACTTCTCTCAAAACTCAAGACTTCTCTTCATATTAGTATTGATTTCAATCTAGTCTGACTATATTGACCGATCTCCCGCACGCAATATAGATCTAGGTACGTATTCCCAGTGTCCCATGCTATCAGCCAATCATATTGCTCAATACACAGCCTTTATGCATAGCTTCTAATGCTATCACCGCTACAAGCCACAGATTTGATGATAGAGAAGCAATACTACTCTTGGCATCCTATATTTAAAGAATCGCAGGCTGAGACTAAGAGTCAGATTCAGTCATTATCAGCATTTAGGAGCGCAAAGGAGCCTTTGGACATTTGCTCATAACGAAGCTACTAAAGGTCAAGCGAGGTGAGGCTTACAAGAATAAGATAGACTTTTGACGACAGAAATTCGGGAACTTGGGGGAAAACGGATCGGAATATCTCCCCAACGGCAAATCTTTGGGGATCCATGAGTGGTCAGTAGCGAGTGTCATCCTAAGTTTCTTGAAAGCCCGCCTTAAGACTTTTGTGGCTGGAGGCATAGCCTGAGCCTTCTCTATGGCATCCTCTCAATTTCAATGACATGATGATCATTATGAGACTGGTCAACCTATAAATAGGTTAAAGCCTGAGCACGGGAGGAAAGCTGTTGAGCTCAATTAAAAGAGTTAGCCAACGAAAGGGCATCGTGCAGTCTCCATGATGTTGGTTCAGCTCCCGAGAAGTTCGGTCAAGACCCCAGGCGGGGCGCAACGATCACTTACCCTGATATCCAGGGATACTCCAACAAGCTATTATGGGAAAGCCGACGCCAATTTACTTAATGGTCAGCGGAACAGTTCGCCCCGAAGGCTAGAAGATGTTATGACCATCTGGTGGACAACTGATGACAAGGTAATAGATTGTCAATCTGAGTATGGATCAAAATACGTATTATGTCAAGTAATGTACAGGATAGCTGCCGGTGTGTGTTACAGGGGGTAACAAGAAGCAGGAACGACATTTCACTGTATGCAAATTTGTTGAAAAAGCCATCAATATCAAATATGGGGAACAAGACTGGTCCACGAGATGTCTTGAGAAATACGATCGGGAAGGTGGGCTAACGTATAGAAGCAAATGTAGATAAGTATGCCGCGACAAGCAGCATACGCCGCAATACTAAGTCCAGCAATCCCACCTATAAAGGCGGCTCCAGTGTCACCGAGGGATGATACCAGCCCACCAGCAGCGATAAACATGACAGGTTCAAGAGTGATATAAAGAGCAGCCACCCTCCACAGAAGCTGCTCACGCTGGGTGTGAAAGAACGCCGACCATAGTATCAAGTGAATTCCACCGAAGAGGGGCGGAATGAACAGTGTTGTGAGGCCAAGAGCGGTATCGTCTCCTGAATCTGCATAGAACATAGGAACACGCAATTGACCGACTTTGAATTTGATGACCGACTCCTTGCCGTTAGGAAAAACTTTGGAATCGAGGTTCTTGTATGTTTTCCACGCTACACGAAATGGGTATTGAAAAGCGACGAACAATAAGAAAGGCGTATAAGCGATCAATGAGCAGGTGCTCTCAAAAGGGGAACTGGCGAGATTGTTGACTTGATTACGGACCCAATGGCTTGCATTCTTGTCGAGTGACATTTCGTTCTGTGAAATATCGTTGTTTTCATGCTGACCATCGGCTTTCCCAATGGCCATCGATCGCATTGTCTTTGAATCAAAGTCCGGATCGTATTTTGTGGTGGTGACTGATAAGGCGTCGGAGCCTTCGTGGGACACTGGGCCGCTTGGTACACGAAGGGAGATAGGAGAGAGTGGTATAGAGGTAATATCAGACTCAAAGGTCGAGGGGGTGGGGTCATTTTTTGAAGGAGAAGCCCCTTGACGTTCAGACCTGAGTTCCAATCTGATTGGAGCAATGACTCCTCGAGGCTTGGAAGCCCAAAACACCCATATGTAGGCATTCACTGCGATCAAAGCCAGCGTGAACACCTCGAATTCTGCCAGCGGCAGATGAGAAGCCCAGCGACTGATGCATTGTGCGATAAACCACGTCGTTTGGAGCACCATGATAAGCATGGTGATTCCGGAGCTGCTAGTACTCCTTGCGAGGATTTCCTCCTCCGGGATGTGTGGCACGTCAATCTCGCCCTTGTCAATTGCTTTGAGTAGGCGGCCAAACGTCAACACTTGAACTGGTTTTCCATCTCGGCACATCATGAAACCACCCATTTGTACGAAGAAGCCATGCGTCATCGTCCAACCTTTCTTGCCTTCATCGATGGGGGTACCAGTAAACCACCTTCTGACGGAACCAACAACCGAGACCGTAGGATCAACTGATATAAAGGACTTAGTTTGAGTGGTGCATTATTGATCATCCAGGACCGTACTTACCACCTCCATTGAATTTTTCATTGAATTCCTTCTTAATTCTCGCTGCTGCTGCGCCTTGTCTGGTAGCAAAGAAAGCGATGAACTCAGGCCCAATAACAGCCATGATTGCAATAACGACCGATCTCTTGAACCGCTGAAAGCCAGAGTCGTGTGGGCCTGGGAGATTGAGACGAATAGCAATCCAGCTGGAAGCAATTATTGTCGCTATGCAAGAGCAGACAATCTGTGATGTCATTCGGTACCGTCCGGGCTGAATACACTCCGGAAGCTGTCGGCCAAACAGGGAGAGAGCCGGGTGGTCATCAGCTGTAAGGTCTCCTGCGTGTGGTATGATGCCTGTTATGGGGCCACCATTGGCGGCTGCAACGAACGTGAAGAGAAGAATGCCCAGGGCCATGAATGGGACGACGCGAGCGGCAAGGTATTCGTGCGGTTCAGCCTATATGTCCTCTGCCATTTGCTCAACTGAATTCGGATTGACGGTCGGAGGCGGTGCGAAGGGGAACAGGGCGCAAAGGCGGTGCAGATGTCGTCCAAGTGCGAGCGAGATCTCTATCAGCCATGAGTCTCGTCATCCACAAACCTTTGATGTCTCGAGGTACCAATGATGCATGGGATGGGTTGTCACTGGTGCTGAGCATGGTGACTCACTTAGTGCAGGTGACTTAGGTAACTCAGTAGCTTAGGCTGTGATCGAATGGAAGCTAACAGGCCTCTGGCTATCATTAGAGAATCCTATCCTAATAAGGTCCCACTCTTCAGAGATCAGACCGAAAATAGGGATGGGTATTAGATTTCCCAGAGCTCTAGAGGCAAGTGATGGAATTCATCGTATAGACGTTCAGGATCGACCTCCGAGCTTGCTTTGGTGTTCGAATAGAACCTAGCCATTTTGGCAATTCGTTGATTGAAGTCGAGGAGAATAATTCGGCTTCTCAGCGTCAGGTCGAAGTAGAGAGGTAAGTATATTAGCACGAATGTTTTCAATTCCATGCTGTTTAGCTGTCAACAGAAGTTTAGCGGTACACGTCAAAGCCTACTTTCGTCCCATACATTTTCTCTAGCATTGATGCTTGAAGCGTGGTGCTTCACTGTCTGATGACTAGGGAGGTGTCTGGCCCTTTGAAATGGTGCACAGCCTCGACGTGGACGTGGATCGTTGGACGGTGGATAAAATGATAAACAGCCAATAGGAACCAGTCTGGTTATTCAACAACTATGTCGACATGCTGAATTTTCGAGACTCCAATCGAATATACCTCGCCGATGTAAAGGGGAAACGCTGCGCCTCGGGGCCTATACGCTGTCGGGATCAGCCAGAAAAATGAATGTCAGCACTGAAACTTACCCTTAATTGAGCATCAGTTCAGCCTGTTCCGAGTTAGCTCGCCTTTGTGGTTGGTCTGCGCGTTCTTGCATTGCTATGTTTCGCGATGAGGCTGCCGACATATATCGGATGAGAGAAAGTTGGCAGAACGGCCAGGGTGGGAATTCTGAAAGCCTGATCGGTGTCCGCGGTCCGCCCCTTCCGGCTTCGTCACGTCGCTCGAACTACCTGGTTGGCCACCACCATCACACTGACGAACGCACCGAGTCATGTATCCACAAAACATGAACTACACTTACGGGTATCATCAAGACCAAGTAGCGGATCCAAATTCTCCAGAGGCTTTCAAACAGAATCTCCAAATCGCTCTACAACAAGTCGCTACACTTCGTGAGCACGCGAGACGGGGTCTAGCTGGAATGTGATCCCTTAGGTTCCATATTGCGTTGATTATTCTCTGACTCTGCTGAAGCCAGAGGGCTTATCATGTTGGCTGTAATCCTTCTCAGACCGAACGTGCGTCCATCCTTTCCTATCCGCTGAGTTACGTTGACCAATCGCCATCAAACAGTCGACATCGCAGCCGCCAAACAGACACTGGCCGTCATTATAGATCTCATGCAAAAGAGCGGTATCGGTGCCTTGCCTCTCCTGGAAGCAGACGGCACAGGAAATACGGAAATCCCAACGGAGGTGCAGCTTCTGGAGAAGGCAACGCAGGGAATTCAAATCAACTTCGAGAAGCTGAAAAGGGCACAGGATAGCGCAGCTGTTGTGGCGAACCTTCTTGGCACGGAGCTTAGGCCTCAGAAACCATGAGAGATGGGGCAGATATTTTTTATCTTAAATCGTAAGTGATCCGTGACCAGCTATGATTGTGCTTTTGTATTTGTACTCACAGGCGTGTCTAGTCCACTTCTCTCGGCTATAGACATAGCACACGGTATTCACAACACTAGCCCTACCTGTATCGAGACGGATCCGTTTGGACGACCGACACGATGGATATCAAGGATATTGGAGGCTTATAGGTATGCGTAGTCTAGCCTTAGGACTGTTGGGACCCTAACGGACGAATTAATACGAAGTTTGAAATCGGACAGTGCCATTCTCTATCACCATATCTTAGAACGTTGAATTCTGTCTGCCGTATGACAGAAATTCAATGGATCAGTGAAACACGAATACTTTGCGAGCACGCTCACCAGAAAGCCTCGCGGGTTCAATACTCTCCATTCATCACATGAGCCACCACATTTCGTCGACTTGGCCCTCGTCTACATTCACACCGTTCAGCTGGGAGAATACACAAAACGTTCGGTCTAGAGCTAGGCGCTCAATATTGGGCGATGAAGTCTTTATTCGTCTCTCCTCTGCAAGAGCCTCTCAGAATCAGATACACAACATTATCGACTCCAGTGAGCTGTTTTTTCTTCCTTTCGGATCCGTCTTTTTCCCAGAAAATCAAGATTAGTGCTTACTCGGGTGGTCCAGTGACTTGCAAAGACAAACCGGCTAGAAGACCTGGCAAACGATTTGCGGCTTCCGATGATTTAGCATATTCAAATTGTCTCCTCGCCTGACAGTCTTTTATCCTTTTCGGCTTCATTTTTTTATGTACATCACGGATAGGGTGTCCTGTCATCTATCCGAATGACAAAGAATCTAGGACTTGGCATATGAGTGAGCCGAATATCTTAATCATTAATCGGGATTAATTCGATTATTCTGTCTCCGTAAGGGCAAGCTACAAGATGTGGTATCGGGGAGCAACAAAGAGAACGTCGGTTCAAGGTTAGTGCTTGCATGTCTTCTTTTTCGACTAGTTTATTTATGATGTCACCGTCGCTTCAGTATGTGTCAAATGACGAGCGATGCAGTTGTTTCGCAAATGTCGGCGGCCGCAACTCGCAACAGAACCGAAGATTATCGGGCGAGGAATATGCATAAATGCTCTCGATGCTGAGCATTCGTCCATCGGCTCTTCACCTCCTGTTAATTGTCTCCCTCAGGCACCAGCTCACTATTAATCCTAATGTCGCTTCCCAACGGAAACTACTGGATAACCTCCGCCATCGATAACGAGCGTATTGGCAGAGTCAGAAATGAAACACCAAATGGCTACCCCAAGCCTATCGTTACGCACACGAATGACCGTGGATCCGCTGTCTGGCAATTTGAGGTCCAGCCAGATGGGCTCTTCGTCCTCAAAGCTAAAGGCGTCATCGTCGGTGCCGACACTAGCGGGAACTATCCCGTGAAAGCTTTTGTGTCAAGCGATCCGGACCCGAACGAAATCACTACCGAGTGGGCGATCCAGCTTCTCCCCTCTTCTAGTGGAGACCTAGGCAGATCTGGGTAAGTCGTATTATGTTTCTTGCAGGAGTCTTTTTTCTGATTATCTCCTAGATATATTGTTGACCCTCAGTCAAATATGGCTTGGACTGCGCCGCGTTCGGAACCTGAATACTCTTATGCAGTAAATCGCCCTTTTCCATTATCACTAAAGTCTTTACTTACGATATTCCTTGCCAGGTTACTGTTAAACCCTTCAATGCGAACGATCAGGAGCAAAAGTTCTTCTTTACCATGCCGATTCTCGATTAATACATCCTATAGGCTGTGGTTATATGTGCATTCTCTTTGGTTCGAGGAGGACTAGATACACGCGATCTGACTTAGCATTGATCAAGTTGCTATGTAGAGTAACTAGTCGTTTACATCACCAAACTGACCATGATCGTCCACAGTAAGCATGCATCACAGGAGTGAGACCCTCTTCGAGGATATAATTCAACCCTCCGCTAAGCTCTTCAAAGTGAGTCGGTACCTTAGCTTGAGCTCGGTTTGAAGTCGGCCAAGAATAGCCACGAGCGTCCAGTAACGTTTGATGATGAGGTGGGTTCTCCTCGTCTCTTTCCACAGCTCCCTGCTTCGATATCGCTACCCTTCACAGCCATTCGCAGTCCCTTAAGACGAGCGTACTGCCCCGGTCAATGGTTCTTTATCCTCGAGCCCCAGGGACAGTGTTTCCCACGCACTAGCGATGCAACAACGGCCCGCGCATCTACCTCCGCCTCCTACCCTTCACATTCTCGACGGCATTCACTTTCACCTCCACGCCAGAGGCCTCTGTTCCCTCAAACCCCGTAACCTCAGCCGAACCTCGGAATTTTCTGCTCCCTCGAGCTCCACTGCCTCTTCCAAGGCCGAAACCCTCACCTGCTGGACTGCCACCTCCCATACCACGCCGGATTCTACCAGCACGCCTACCAACCCCTTTGCAATATACCATCCCTCACTCACCCCAAGTTCTGGAGTCCAATATATCCGCCATACGTCACGGGAACCCCGTCAAACGGCTAATTCTGTCTACCCATTTTTGAAATGAGTTTCTCGTCGGTAGCACAGGTGAGTCTCGCCACACTCACATAAGGACTCGGGAACTCGGGCACAATCAAGGTCATGACTGAAAACCCCCCTCGAATACTCTATGCCCGACGCGTTCCACGACTCAGCCGCTCCCTATCCTCCACCAACATGCTATCTAGGCACTCGAAAGGATTATGTCAGAAAATCCCGGATTAGGCGCTCGGGGAGTCGGAGCACAAGGAGCCCATATTGGAAATGCGAGGGCCTATTGGTGTCGGGAAAACTGCCGTGACAAAGAGCTCTGCAGAGACTCTCAAGCCTATGAACAAACTCGCGACACTCTATCTCTCGCGTTCCAACACAAATCTCGACAATAAGAAGGTCGTTGGATGAGAGTGCAGCGTTTGTCACTTCCACGTAACGATAGGGAGCGTGACTCAATGCAGGGGGGGAGAGGATGTGCGAGTGTCGGAGGCTGAGTTGTTTGATCCGGTACGAACGTATTGAGGCTGTGGGGTGCAAAGGGATTGAGGCTTGAGTAGAAACGGAAGTGACGGGGAGAACGTGTGTAGTGGAAGGACCAACGTCGATAGTAGTGGGTCAGATTGCACCACTGTCAAAAATGAGGGAGCGCCGTCTTGTAGAGCCTCCTACTAGGTCTTCAGGAGGTGTGTCGAGTTGTTCTGGTTGAGAGGCGAGGAAGCAATTGCAAGCTCCTGAAGCGAGGAGAGTTGGGCAATCGCGTCGCGGATCACAGTCAATGCAGAGGCGTCAAGAGGAGACGTGAAGACCAAGGTACTGAAAGGCCGAGATGAGCTGGAGAAGGCTGAGGGCAATCATGGCCGTGACGGGAGGCTTGTAGCAAGGCGTTGCCCTTGTGCAGGTATCGGGGTGTTTCGTAAGAATGATGATGAGTCGAGGAAGTTGGTTAGGGGGTGTGAAGGTGAGGCTGTTGAACCAGTTGGGTGTGGGTTAGCCCCAATGTGGTTACTCGATAGATTAAACACGTCAGAAGCTGCAACAGAGTCGACGCACGAAGGGAGGTGAATCCTCCACACATCTCCAAGTCAGCGGCGAAGTAGGTCCTGCTCTGCAGGACAAGTATATCATCACGACCCCATCGTCCAAAACGCGTGTGCATGGAGGACTGGACGCGTTCCTCCCGGTACCCCAGTGGATGTGAGGCAGATCTTCGCACTGCGAAAGCCGTCGATCCGGCGTGACTGCATTCGTAGCTCGAGCATTCGCGAGCGTGATCGTGTTGGTTAGAGCCCAAGGGCGGTTACTTGAAGATGCCGGGCCTGGGATGGTTTGATGGCCGGCATGATTGTGCAGTCCGCGTCGTTGCTGGGGCCAGTGGCTCCGCGTCCTGTCCCTCCACCTGTTTGTCGTCCTCCACCCTCACCTCTGTACCAAAACTCTTCACTTCCCCGTATTTCTTCACCCTTTCTTCTACATCAGAACCCTCTGCTTC
>JANIEX010000836.1:0-19012 GCA_027627405.1 Leucocoprinus birnbaumii
GATGAAGATGATGAAGAACCGGTCGGATCCGACGACGATGGGTACATGGCGGACGACGAGGGTGAGGATTCGGACGATCGAGGATTCGGATTCGGATTCGGACGACGACGGTGATGATTCGGACGACGATGAAGACTCGGTCGCCACCGACGACGAGGGATACTTGGGCGACGACGAGGGTGACGATGAAGAGGATGAAGAAGAGGAAGACCCGGTCGAATCCGACGACGAGGGGTACTTGGCGGATGATGAGAGTGACTGAGGTCCCATCATGACCTCGAATCTTTGGTGAGTTCTTTCAGAATCTTTGGTATTATTACACCTGACTTTTATTCAATGCCTTTAGATATCTTGTTGCGCTCGCGTGTATATCTTGTTATTTCCATCTCTCTGCTCGATATCAGTGTTGTATATACCTTCTTGCTACCCTTTNNCAAATATATCGTCCGTGTCCGCTAAGACTCCGTTGTGCTAAGNTCGATCAATTNAGTGGGTCNGAANCGTGGTCAGCTGCNTTCGNTCTGATTCGTTGAAGANATGACNANGGTGGTGCCAGCGAAGTGAACTGCGNGNGCAGCAGTGTCCGTCTGCTNCCGGCTGCTNACCCAAGTAAAGTAGAAGTTAAATATATACATTGAATATATGNAAACTGAAACGACGGCTCAGCGTAAATGCGACGTCGTATTACACTGCTNAANAGCGAAATGANANGGTTANGGACANTGATGAGTAGGGACGAAGCGGGTAGACTCGAATCTTCGAGCGGTTGGATGTAATCAACGTGNGGTAGATTTTCACNAAAGAATATGCAGATANAAATTTCGTCCTTANNGAGAAAGNNTAAANTGATTATCTACATNAAGCAGCTGCTCGATATNNNTTGAAANGAAGAGGAACATTGATAAAAATGGATCAAATGTCCGCAAAGAAAAGAGACAAAGAAGGGGAACGGCTAGAGTAGAGAAAGGAAGGCGAAGTGGCTGGGTCGTAGACTGACTACCATTAAGCGATCTGAGTATGAAAAAATTGGAACAGGAAGATATGGAATGTGAAACAACCTTTATATGACTTTGAGCGAAGAGATTTTGACATTTGGAAGGTACGACGCGAGGAAGAGCACAGTCGCTAGAGACTTTGATGCGCCATCACCGGACGGCCAGGGCCCAGTGATAACTTCGGCAGGGTGTAATCGCGATGACGAGATGTCGAGATGATGATTGGGATGAGAAAGGGAAGGGTGCAGTCGAGGCTCGTAGGGCGAGGGAGTAAGTTAAGAGGTTGGCGCTTGACAAGCGCCCGACCTTTACATTAAACGTTTGCTCTCAATAGTCATCAAGTCTGGTTCCAAGTACCATTATTGGTTTTCTCTCGCTGATTTCTCTCACCGTATCTCTTTCTTTCGCATCGCTTTAAACGCTTCTCTGAAGGGCGGTTAGTGCCAAACACCTCCAGCGCTCAATACACAGCACTTCAAGTCTTGAGTTCTTGGAAAACACGAGAAAACATCTTCAATCCCGGTCGTGCCTTTCGCTTTCGCAACAGTGAGTTTATTTCCTTTTGATGATCTCGTTCTCATTTACCGTTGGAGTCTTTGCCTCCCTTCGCTTGTCGGAGTCTGGCGTTCAGGAGGATCTCTTCGCGCTTTCCCTGCCTCTGGTAACCAATAGTTCCTCCATTATGTTCGGTATTTAATTTCGTCACATTAATTCGTTTCCTCTTTGAGTGTCTTCACTGCCGAAAGAGATCCGATGCCTTCAGCGAAGAACCCCAGGAGTAGTGGGCGTTGATAGTAGTAGGCATTCACTGCCTATACGATGCATCAATCGGGGGGTGCTTATCCCATACTAATTACCGACTCAAATCAACGCTGGCTTGCCATTGACTACAGACCGGTGGGTCCAGTAACCAACCTGAACACCCTGCCCTGGTCGCTCAGATTGGCTGAACGCCCCACAATATTTAGTCCACGGTCTATTCATGGACAATGGGATGGGATTAATAGAATTACTGTAAGCACCTTAATTCGAACAGCAGGTCACGCCACAAATTCTGTTCGGTCTTCTCGGGATCACACTCAAAAGCTCGCCTACTGTCCGAGCTCTAGAGAAGTAGGGTAATAAAAAAGTATCAAATCAGTGAAGTCAATCCAGAAACCCGAGATTATTCTCAGTCACGCATTCAATACACTATTCCACAAAGTACAGTCATCATGAGCCCGAACATGTAATAAAAAGTGGCATTATCAAGTGAGATTTCACTACTGCTGTTTGTTTGTCACAGTCTCCAGCCCTGCTGGTGTTCGAGCCCAGCGTTGCTGTTCGGTCACAGCCTGGGAGGCTGCTGTTCGAATTAAGGTGCTTACAGTAGTAGACAGCCAAGGTTTGAGTCACGTGAGGGCCCAAAACCTGCGCAGTATTTCAGTAGTATTTCAGTTTGATCGGGATCGGGACTCTCGGTTAGTCCGGCTCGATCAGTTTGAGTCGCTGGTTCACTCCAGGCAAATGTGTTGCAACCCTTGTTCAATTTCATGTTCGAGTTGGTTTACTCTACGGCGAACTCAGGGACAGACAGCTGGAAGGGCTAGCTACAATGATCCAGGTATCCTTTGGCAAAGAAAATTTTTTGGGCAAACGCACTAGCTCCAAAGTACTTCCTGGATGCAAATAGATCCTGACTTCCTTCCCCAGATAGAGTGATACACATGGCTTGCAATGAAGATCTGAATTTTCGTTCCTCGGCACAGGAGGCTCTAGATAAAATATCCCATCCTCGCTCGTCGAAGTCATCTATTGGCACTCTTTCACTTGAAAGATCAGGTCATCTAACTTCCTTCCAATTAGCGATCTCCAGGCAACGCGCCCCGCAATATTTTGATCCATGATGTCCTCGGTCCACTGTGTACCTTTCTACAAGCATTTAACGCTTATCCAATCCTAATAAACACGGGGAAGCTACCCTGTTATTATGCAGCCTAATCGTCATGGAGGACGACGTATAACCAGCAGTACTCCTTTATCGGGAGGCTAGACACTGCATATACCTTCGACTGCAATGTTTCCAAGTAAAAAAAGCACCAAGTAAGACGGCATTTTACCGGAGGCTTACACGAGCAATAGTGTGGCAGAGTGCTAGTCACGCGATAATTAAACAATCAATTACAATGCAATAGTAGATTAGTTATTGACTGCAGACGCGTACACACAAGCAGGAATAAGATATACGGGGGGTATGGCTGTGGACGCGAATACGGAAATCATGACAATAAATAGGATGGAGAAGAACAGGTCAGCGGTTAAAGGTATGAGTCCGACAACGAAAAAGTAATGAATGAAATTCTTTTGTGGGTATAGGACAAAACGGAGAAACTAAGAAAGACCACAGCATTAATTCATAGTCCAAGTGCAATGATAAAGAATACGCAGACGGAAGGGAAGGCTAATCAACTAAACGAGAGCAGCCGTCCGACGAGAGGCGAGTATGACGGCACTCAGCAAGATACTAGGAAATAGAAATTGCAATGACAAGGAGTAGGGAGAGAGGTAGCACGCTTGAAGTAGGTGGTCTAGTGAAACCATGTGAACAGGGAAACTTGAGACGAGTCTATAAAAAACGGACTCTGCAATTGTCCTGTTACGCATGGAATGACGCAGCGTTTCGGGTGCTTAACGCCTAATTTTGATAACCTCTTGTGAGCATAAGACGCAGGTAAAACGAATTTAAGAACAGACCTGTGACTGTTGTCCATTGCCAGAGCCTTTTGAGTCAGTTTTCTTGTGCGTTTAGAAGGAGGCTCCGAAGCCGATGCACTTCCTCTGTTCGCAGCAGCGGTAGATGGTCCTGGGGATGGGCTACGTTGACGGTTTCGACGCTTTTTCGAGGCCTTCTGTTTCGCTGGCAGGCGGGATCCGACTGCATTGGTCTGAGACGACGTGTTGGCTCGGGATGAGGATTCAGGTCCCCGAGCAACGTCGTCTTCGTTTGTCTGCGTCACAGTCGGAGTAGTCAACTGCAGCTGGGCAGTTTCCGGATTCGGATCCAAATGATGGAGAGAGAGCGTTTCTCGTCCACGTTTGTTTGAGTTGGCGTTCTTCTTCTGCCCAGAACTAGACTTCCGGGTGGTTGTTGAAGACGGAGAGTCCTGTACCGGCGCTGCAGGAAGGTCATTAGCTAAAGCGGGCCTTGGAGTGTTTCCACATGAGGACTCGTCAGGCGAGTCTGATATCACCGGAACTAGAGCATCATCAGATCCTAGCATACGAATGTTAGATGGGAAGAAACAAAATACGAGGTGTTCGCACCGGTAGAAGGTTCACTGTTCGTTTCAATTCCTCGGGTAGATTGAGACCCTGCACCTGAGCTGTATTAATAAAATCACGGGTGCGTGAGGTATTCCATGCTTAGATCAGGCGACATAATGCTCACAGTGGATCAGGCTTCTTGAAGACGACAAACTTTGGATTTTCTGCAAAGGCCTTGGCGAGGGAAAAAACGTCAGTGCTGGACATTGAATGTGGGTTGAAATCCGTGAAATCGCGGAAGGCAGGAAGGTCGGATACGACAACGTGTTCTCTTAATTTGTTCCAAGGAATATTCTGGTCGTGAAAAAGAAATTCTAATGAGGTAGCGCTGTTAAAGTACCGGCGGGCCGCGGATAATAGGTACTCACCCCAGAGAGCAACGAGGTAATTAATCAGCAAGGTGCGAAGCTCTTTAGCGGTTACAACCTCCGGATCAAATCGACGAATAAACGGCATTACTCCATTCTCCACCGTTAAGAGAGGCAGGGGTGCAGTTGGGTCTGAAGCTGTAGCAGAGAAAAATGCTCATCAACAAAACAAATACCCATTGATTGAACCAGACGTACTGGGAAGCCAAGCATCAGCGATAGCCTCTAATTTATCCGCCAAATGAAGCTCGTAGGTATCTAGGAAGTCGATCGGACTATGCGATGTGGCTTCAACATTGGAGATTAGATACCTATGTATATATGTGAGTTGCTGCGTTGTGAAGGTGTCAGCGAGGAACCCACTTTTTTGTTTTAAGGGCGTTTTGGGAATCACGGTATGCCACAGACAAGAAGAAAACAGCGTCGCCAAATTGTTTATTGGTTTTCCAGCCAAGAAGCTTCGACAGGTTCTCGCTGGCCTTCACGGGAAGCAGTGGTTGGCGGCTGAAAACTGTGACGTGAGATACAATGAAGGGGGGCAGAAAGCAAAATAAAACTCACCGCAGGACGTCTTCTCTTTTAGGTAGTTTCTTGCTATCAAGTTTAAGCTGCGCAGCTTTCACTTTGTATTCCTGGAGCCTCTCCGAAGACATGCAAGATATGATGCGGGTGACAGCCTTATTCCAACGTGTAAGGAACTGGAAATCATTTCCTCGATTCTCGGGAGATCCCCGCGCCTCTGCGAGGATGGTCTCCTTGAAGTCCTCAGCAACGAGATCTCTCACACCTGGGATGCGGAGGACAGAGAGCGCTGCGTTAGTAATAGGGTCGGCTACGGCGGCGGTACTTCCTTCATCGACCTCAATATCCGAATTAACAGGGACCTCTTCAAATGGCGGAGGGGGCGAAGAGTATGGAGGCGCAGGAGAACGAGAGGCAATACGGCTGGGATCGGGTCCCATCAGCCTACAGTGATTCTTGAACCAGTTATAGACTTGCTGCTGGGAGGTTAAGTATTTGTGAAAGACTAGGATCATACGGCTTACCTTTCGCTCAGATGCGCTATTCGTACTGGGAAACTGTTGCTCGTACAATGGAACAACATGGTTGAATACCCAGTTCTTCATGTTGAACCCACCAGGACTAGACCGTAATCTGAGGCAAGTGGGTCCGAAAGGTTCAAGAAATGAACGACGATCTTGAGAAAGCATAGATAACGAAAATCAACGAGTGGAAGGCGAGTCTTAACGAGTGGAGGGCGAGTCTTAACGAGTGGAGTTCGAATATTTACGAGTGCAAGACGAAAATTAACGGGTGGATGGCGACAATCTGTGAAGGTCGTCGACCGCCCGCTTTTATTAGTCACAGCGCATGAGATTCAGAAATATAGGTAACGGAGCATTCGACCGCTGAACCTCATACTCCAACCCTAGGGTGGACGAATAAGATCATCTGGCTGTTGCCGACTATGCCAACAGTAAGTTGAAATGCACAATTTACGTTTTGGCTTGAAAAGCCAAAAAATCTGGGCGGCCGCGATCGAAGATCTGGATAGTCGCGATTGACGATTTGGAAGAACAAGATCTTCGATCCGTAGCTCAGGGAATCGGCTGAACTTGGGCCCGATTAAGAGTTGGAATGAAAATTTTATCTTGTCAGAATTGACAGTCATCTTCAGGCCCCTCCATTCTTGAGAGTAAGGTTTGGAGCTAAACGAAAACGTGTCAGTACGACCGATGGTAGATCTCAGTCTCTGAAAACCGCTGAAGTCAGCCTTGCGAGGGCCCTCGGTGTTGCGACGTGTGAAGGGACCGTCGTTGTTGTATTTCTGGCTCGATATAGCGGACAAAGGTTGAAAGAAGGTTTGACCCAGCGAATAATCAATACGCGACCAGAGCGATCCCATGGAGGGCGCAACTGACCTCACATCTTTTGGGGGGTAGAGTCTGGAGATCACAAATCGGTGATCTTGATGATCACGTGATCTAAAAAACTGCGCAGGTTTCCGGGCGACTCCCCACTAATGGGATCAATAATTTTATACAGAAACAGATATAAAGGCAGACGACAGTTTTTTCTCCACCACCACCGCCCCTCCTCTCCAGCCATGGATGTTCAGCCGTTGGATTTAGCTACCTCCCCTTCCTTCCTGAGTTTTCCATTCAGGACGAATGTACATACTTCTGGTCTACCCCTCCTTGACCTTATACCCCGGTTCCCGGAACAATACCAGGAAAGGTTAGCTGTACGTTCTGCCTTTGTAAAACTCTTCATTGCGAATTTCTGCTGACTTTTGATATATCTCGTAGCCTTTCTTTGAGCGACTCGATAGTTTTACCAGGTTCGGATATGCTTCCGTCCCCTCTTTTGCCAAGCTCGTTGGGCGTGAGGGGGACGACGCCGCAGACGTTCAGTATGCGAGAAATAAAGGCAACGTAGACTCCGATGCATCACGCTATCTTTTTGCCTACGGTGTGGCGGATATCCTCTGTTGGGTTCTCATGGTTCCCCCTCCTCCACCTCATCCTCGTTCAGCTGTTGCCGGTGACTATTTAATTCAGAGCCTCAGCGACCGCGATTCTCTTCTCCGGGGATGGAATACCTGGGTATGTATTCTGGCCGTAGGGGTTTTACAAATTCTCAGATTTCCTTAGCTCGGAGGAAAGAAGGACCACAATCTCGAAGAAATGATCTCAAAGGCCGAAACGAGTTTGGCGCCGCTACTTGAAGGACAATCTCCGGCGAACAAACAATTTGTGCTTCCGGGGAACCTGGACTTCCGCAGTCTGTTTGACATGCTGGGGGCACAAATGGACGATCTGGCGGGTCGCAATACCTTAGCTAACATCACTAGCACCTGTCTCAATCTTGCGTTGGTCACTTCGAATGTACAGCCCTGATAAACGACTCTCAATTCATATTCAATTAATGTTTTACCAAACAGGATATTCTCACAATTCCGTACGGAAAGGTCGACCAGGCGACCGTTCTCGGCATTGAGAAAACTCAGATGCCGGACAATTTCCTCTATGCAGCGAATTTACCAATCATGACCAGTATAGCGCTGAGTCCCGCCTTCCTCCTCTCGGGAATGTCACTCCTCGAGCGCCAGCGATTCATGGATATGACAATGGTAAGAAACTCCTCACTCTAAATAAGCTTAAGCTGATACCAATATCACAAGATGTGGAATGGCATATTGCTGCCTCGGACGTCATTCTGGGATGACATGTCTCGGACCATTTGGCTTGCTGTAATAGAGACGGGGGTCCTGATGCAGCCTCTTGCACAATCCCTCTCCAAAATGTGGCCGGTGCTTCGCCGCTTGGTCGCTGAGAACGGAAAAGAACGTGGGTTCGAAGTTCGCCTATTGCAGTAGTTTTGGTGCTGATCACTATTTTTAGTCACATTCAACATTCCGGCCCCCGTGCGAAATATTCCGTTCCGAGAACTCGAACCAGTACGGGTTTAGATACGTTGATCCGTTGCGTTCAAATTCACTCACATTGCACTAGGACGTTCCCTCGACATCCATCACTGCCGCGCCTCAGGCTTTGCTCCCACCAACTCAGAGACAACTTCTCGAACCTCAAGCGCCCTCACTCCAGTCGCCGCCGCAATCGTCCACTCCTCCCCCGGCCTACTCAGATGCCCCTCCCCTGGAATCCAACAATGCACCAACCTCCACGCCTCCGTCAGACAGGTCTTCTGCCAACTTGAGAACCCCCGTGTTCTCTCCTGCTGTCCATGGGTTTCATTCTTCTCCGTTAACGCCGCTACCAAGTGAAGCTCGAGCTTCGCCGCTGATTTCACCCGTGCCTCGCAGGCATTCCCGGGTGGTATCAACTCCTTGGTTGAAGAAAGCGATGCCTGACTTTAGCAATAACAAAGATCGCCGTCAGTCAGCTCGAATCCGTAGGGCTGTTAATGCGTTTTACGGCGACCATTCATCCACGAAGCTGCTAAGAAGTTCGGTATCTCATAATCGAAGTCGCAAAAGACGTCGCCGTCAGGTGCGGGATGCAATGAATGCGGATTCTGATGTGAACAACAGTTCTGAGGAGGAAGATCATCCGAAAAAGCTACCCAGAAATACGAAGGGTGCCCTGGATGCAGAGTTTTATCGCTCCATTTATAATCGCGAGGATGTGGTGAGTTGTTGAGATTTCTATCATTCTTCCTAGCTGACGGATCTGTGAAGAAATGGGGCAGTCGCACCGCTGAACTCGAGATCACCACCAATAATGTGAGCCTGAAAGATCACTGTGCTGCTTTGTTCACTGTAACTTACACAAGCGCAGCATCTGAACACTGATACCGAAGTCCCGCTCTACGACATTGGAAAGCAAGCGATGACCTCATGGAGAGTTCGTGCCCATGTGAGTTAGATCTATGAGGTCGATATTGGGCTGTACTCACTGCTTTTAGACCACTGATCAGGTGTCGTGGATGACTGACGTCTTCAACCACCTGCCTGAGGCTCCCTCAGGCTGGTGCTATGGGAAAGATCACCCGCATCTACTTACGTTTCGAGAATCTAACTATGGGGCGATCACTCGCACCGACCAAAACCGCACCTTTACGACTCGTCATATCGTTCTACTTCCTGACGAACCAAGTAGTTCGCATCCAACTCGTGCTCTTCTCTCCAATTATGAGCCCCTTCAGTTTGATGACAACTTGCTGAACGCCATAAGCGGTTGGAACCTGTCGAAGCGCTTTGAGATTCGCGGTACGTCCTCTCTACAATACATTTGCACTTCTCGAAGGGTGTCTAACACCTGATTGCATAGACTTTTCGTTTGTCAACCCAAGCGAAGACGGGGCTTTGAGGTACGCACCTCTTACGACGCTCACGCAGGCGTTGAAGGAGGATACGGGGAAGATACTCCACTGCCTCAGCATCCCAAACTACGACTTTCCTCTTCGAAATGGACCCAACGCTCTCTCATGTGGTCATATCGCATGGGGAGCAACAACCAACGTGCCCTTCCTTGGCTCTGATCCCACATATCCCCACTCCGTTATGGAATGGTATCTCGCTGGCTTGAGCGGCTCGTATTCTGACTTCCACATTGACACGAATGGGTTTGCAACCCGCATATCCGTTCTCTCCGGCAAGAAACTCTGGATTATCGCTGAGAAGGAGGAGAATGACGAGGAACCTTTTGACCGGAGGTCTTGGCCTGCGTGGTTGGATTTCTGGCGAAAAGAGTCGCTGGATTTGTCACGTTTCCGTCTATATCCTATTATCATGGGCCCAGGAACGACGCTGTGAGTGTTCAATTGTTACGGCGTCAACCTGTTCTGATCCCGCCCCAAGTATTATGCGTCCTGGAACGCTTCATGCCGCAATCACCCTCGAACCAACTGTTATGTCGGGTGATCACTTCTATCATATTGGTTCTCTCCAGGACTCCATCTGGGGCTACTATCATACGTTCGTAAATTCCGAGACTTTGACCAACACCGATCACAGCAAGGTTGCGTTCCGGACATTCCACAAGATCCTCGGACTCATATATATCAAGTACATCGAAGTCAACACAGTCACTGGTGAGAAGCACATGCGTTGTATTAGTTCTGTCCCATCTGACCTTGAACACAGGGTCGCACATCCACGACTCTGATTGGCTATCTGACTACATTCCTGATCTCTCGGATAGGGAGGGTCTTTGGACCACCATCCATCTCTGCATTCTGCTGCACCTTGGTGGTGCAGTATACCTCCCTGCCTACATCCCCTCACATCCCGATTTCGATTGCGAAACGCGCGATAATATCATGGCCGCCCGTGGCTTGGTGCATACGGTCATCGAATGGCTTGACCGAAATACCGAGGTTCTTGAGCAGCTTGGATCGTTCATGGCCGTCTACAACCTTGAGCTGATACACACCACCGCTTCTCTCGAAGGCTATCTGAACAGTCGAGACCAAGACCTCAAGGAACAAGGATCGGAGCTCGAGCCTATTGTCGGTGTCTCCGAATTTCAGCGAAACTTCACCTATGTTACAGACGGACATCGCGGATTCGGCGATATGTGGGATGTGTACATGAGGCTCCTTGAACAGGACGTCATCGAGACTAAATTCGGTCTGAACGTGACTGCCGATATCATCATGAGATTGAAACCGGCTGATGAGTGGGAACAACATGGTGAGATTAAAACTCTGATTTGTTTGTACGTACGTACTCACCTTCCCCTTCCTAGATCTCTGGTACTCTGGCCGCAGCAAAGTTGAGGACTTCCCCGGGGCTTTATCCGTTATATCGCCTGAGCTGGCCTATGTTGGGCCTCAAGTCTCAACCCAATACGAGGCCCACACCCCGGGCAAGAGTACTGACGATGATGCACTTGGGGAGGAAGAGGATACGATCATCGACTCCTGATAGCAACCTTTGTGTAACGTATTGTATATCCCTGTTGATTCCCGTTATGGTCTGCACCCGATTTACCTTCGAGATCCTTGTGCTGTCTTTTTGAATCTTGACCCGCTGCGAAGAGCAATGAAGGCCATTAACAGCGTGAAAGTCGAAATACAGGGTTTTCAACTCCTTCCTTGCGCAAGTGGCTTGGAGGACAATACAATTTCGAAATATCTAAGAGGTGCCCTGTTGAACAATACACGCGAGGCGCAGTCGTTGTCATCTGCATCATCTGCATATATTGTTCATCAATGAACCATTCCAGCTTTGTTGATTACAATGGAGAAGAAGTGCTGTTCTGAGTGCACCGGCAGACATCCCCATCCTAATAATACCGTCCGTCGTTCTTCTTCTTGAGCTACATGAGGCAGAAAGTGCCTGAATTAATCCATCCGGGCTACGGCAACAAACAGCTCCAGCCCAGAAAAATGCAAATCGAACCCTATATATTCACTATCTTTCATTCTGTAATTTCGCATCCATTGTTACTCTTGACTGCACTATGCCCAAGGCACCCATAGCTCGCAACGGTATTCAGGATTTCGATCAGATAAAGCCGCCACCCAGGAAGAAGGTCAAACACCACAAGTCGACTGAGTTGAAGCTAGGCAGTCAGGGGTCTTATCTGCTTCCAGGTAATGAGGAGAAGATCGATCGCCCGAAGTCTTCAGCAGACACAGGGAAGTCCGTGCACGATCAAGATGGTGAGCGCAATAAGGAGGAAGGCCGGGGTCACAAAACGTCTCGTAACCAGGTGTGTTCATTTTGCAGCCATGCAGCTGGTCAGTGTTCAGCTTCGGAATTGTAGACGATGTCCGCAAAAATGGAACCTTTCACCCTCGAAATTCTCTCTCTCATACAGGCGGAGATCATCGGTCTCGAGCGCGCTAGCATTAGGGCTAACAAGAGATGTCGGAGCTGTTCTCCGCCGAATACCGGCAATGCAACCTCATTTGCTGACACTTCCCTTCCGAACACCGCCTTACCTTCGCCAAATATAGCGCTGTATCGCTGTTCAGACTGCTTCCATTCTGAAGAAACGTGTGAGGATTGCATTATCACACAACATCGATATCTCCCTTTCCATCGCATCCAGAAATGGACGGGAACACATTTCGAGAATACAACCCTCGGTACTCTTGGCTACGTACTTCACCTCGGCCACGAGGGCTCGCCTTGTATCATGAACGACGAAGATCCAGTGGAATGTGTGATTGTTCATAATAACGGAATTCATGCCCTCCCCATTGGCTTCTGCAAGTGTACACCCACGAACCACAGTCGGCTAATACAACTTGTGAGCAATCGATTATTTCCATCTACCGTCGATGGTCCAAGGACAATGTTTACGTTCCATGTCCTGGAGGACTTTCACCGTCACTCCCTGAGCTCTAAAAGTTCCGCATACGACTACTATGAAGCACTGAAGAGACATAACGACGCGGCATTTCCTCGAACCGTTCCGGTCAGTAAAAGGCCTTCTGATTACCAAATCAAAAGAATATTTATTTCATTGCCAGGACCGCTATGCTTCGTTGTTGCTTGTGATGCGCTTTTGGCGTTTCTTGTCCCTCAGCCGTTGGGCTGGTCAGGAACACGGAATCGATGGGGTTTTAACCCATCGTAGACCAGGATCCCTAGCGGTGTGGTGCCCCGCATGCCCTGAAATTGGTTTCAATGTAGACGAAGACACAGTGAAATGTGCATGGGAAGACAAAACGTGAGAGTTCTAGCTATGTGTGCCTTTAGGAGGTTGTTGACAGTCCCAGCCATATCTATACTCTCTTTATTTCGGCGGACGGCAACTTCCGACTCCAACTTAAACGCAAGAACCACGATCCCAAAGACAGAGCTTTAAACAACGGGAATGCCTATTTTGTTGAGACCACTGCATATAAAGAGCACCTGAAGACCCTAGCAGCTCCGAAAGAAGTGCGGCTTTCCCGGACAACATTCAAAGGGCGAGACTAAATTGATGTTCTATTCAACTCAGGAATCTACATGCGCTAGGCTCAAAGCTGTTCGCCAACAAGACCGTGTCAAGTTCAAAGATGCGATTGTTTCGGGTCTCGTTGGTTTCCAATGCACCCGCCACGGCCAGTGGATGAGTCAAGGAATGGTTGATCTTGAGAAAGGAGAGACGTACGTCTGTCGTTTGTTTGTTTGTTGCACTTTGGCTGAAAGAAGAGTAGGTATAGCAGAACTGATTACGCGTTGGCTCATGCACTAGGAATAGAAGCTCTGAGACACCGCTGGATCATGCTGAGCTATGACATTTGGTGTCAATATCACCGTAATCTCCCGAAGAGATTCAAGGAGAAGTTCGAGTACCTTTTGCCCACAATAGAATCGATGCGTGGAGCCATTCCAAAAATGCACATCCACAGCCACAACTTCCAGTGTCAAGTTGATCACTCGTTTTACTACAAAAAATATTCGGGTATGACCTGTGGAGAAGGAATCGAGAGCTCCTGGTCTGAGCAGAATCACGCCGCAAACTCGACTAAAGAGGCAAACGATGGTCATCGCCATGACACACTGGATGATTTCAATGGCTACTGGAATTGGTGCAAGCTCGTGCAGCTGGGTTTGTACTTTTACTATCTTTCAGGCGTTATCTATGCTAATGAACTCATCAGATACTTTTCTTTTTCGGCAGGCAAAGCGATTCTACGAGAGATACGAAGCGGTGAAAGAAGCCTTTACAAGCTTCACTGAGTTTCTTCCAGAACACCTACGTAAGCAGTGGCACGAAGATTCAGAGGCCGCAAAATCCAATCCGGGACTGTTCGAAATCAATGACACCTGTAATACTCTTGGTCACTTATTCAGGAACCAGGGCTAATCAATTCATTTAGCTCCCTCTGAGCTTAGGTCATATGCAGAGCTTGTTGAAGGGGAAGCAGACGCTGATTACGGACTCAGTGGGTTTATACTCGAGGGACTTGAGCTCGAGGACCGCCTGTAAGTGAAACATACTATCTCAATCCTGTTGAGTACTGACCCTCACTGTCCAACCAGCGCCGAGCTGAAGCTCTCAAACGGGTCGAGTAAACCCACCCGTGGTCTTGGCGGTGACGACGACGACGAAGAGGAACCAGAATTAATAGATCTTCTGCAAAATTGGCGAACGCAACAGTCTGAGCTTTTTCCTCTTCTTCGCCCGCTTCCCCCCATATCAGAGGGTGACTTGTGCGAAGTTGCACTCCACTTACCTTCTTCATATCCAATAGACAAGCACGCAGCACTCGGTCTTACTGAGGCTGCCAAAGTGGAGGTTGAGCTCCGTAAGGGTCGAGCATTTGATATTCTCAGAGCTATGCGCGAAGAGATTTATCGCGCTGACTATATTCGTGTTACCCGCAAGCTCGACGGTGCTGGCTCAAATGTACGAACTCGCAATTACTCAATATTTGACGAGACGGTTGAGCGTCAAGAGCTTCTGGTATCCAAATACGGGCTTATCTATGGAATTCTTCAACAGATGAAGGCAGCTGAGGGTCTGGCACCCATTACGAAGGAGGACCTTTGGGTAAAAAGTCCATTTCGCCCACATCAGCTAGGTGATTCATCGAGGCAGAATCCGTGGTTTTGGGCAGTAGGAAAGCCCAATACTATTACGTATGATAACTGGCTGATTGAGAGTGAGTACTGTGTAACAAAGACTACTCCTGTCAACTCTCAACAACCTCCTGTTTCAGTCGAGCGTGCAAGGTGGTTTCGAGAGAGAGCATTATTGGAACGCCTCCGTGAAGAGTTGGAGATCCTGAACGAGGAATTTCGTAGGACACATGTATCCTTTACAAAGATGGAGGAAGTCTGGACGCAGCTAGCGGCTGGAAAACATCCAAATGCGGGGTATGCTGCATATGCTCATCGTCATGCGGCCATGTACAAGAGGTTAGCCTCTCAATGCTTTGTTACTTGGGAACAAGCCTCGCCTTGGCTGAAGATAGAGAGGGATGTTGATTGTTAGTCATGCAAAATACTATCTCGTGGACTATTACTAGTAAGGGTTTATAACGCGATATAATAACCGTTGGAGTGCGCACTTTCATGAATTACTCCCGTACCGTGCTTTTTGTTTCGCGATGACTCACACTTTCAAAAGCTTAACTCGCCGTACCGCACCATACCATACAATCACTGGTTTGAAAACATCCCTCTCATCTGCATTAGAGCTCTCTCAAACCGTTCTTCATATTGAAGGAAATTCCATATTCAATGCTGCGTGAACTGTTGCATATAGATATAACTACTCCGGGCCCTTCGTCCCCCTCAATTCGTCCAACGTCGAGAATAACGAAATCCCTTCCTCCCAGTGGCTTTCGCGACCTGCTATGATCTCCGAGTAGCGCCTCTTATTATTTCGCTGTAGATCGACCATGGTAACGAAACCGTTGTCGACAAAGCGAAGAAGTCCAGCTGGGCAGTATTGTGTAAAAGACGCACGTTTCTCTGGAATCGAAACCGGCACGTTCCCGTGGATAAATGTGGCGGATGGTATCAGAATAGTGGCGCCAGGCGGAAACTCGATCACCAATTTGAGGTCCTCGAGCACTAGATGTCCACCTTTCGTCGGATCGAAATCCCCAGTAGTTGTTATCGCACACCAGCCGTAAGAAACGTTCTTAGGATCCCGATGTCTGTTGGTCCACGCTTTGGGTCCAAAGTTGAACGCCGCCGAGGGATAGACACCGCTTGTGATGGGTTGCAGCTTGGCCCCGTATTTTCTATGACCGAACAAAAGCCGGAGGCGCGTTTGATACCTGGCGTAGACCTTGGGATTCCAAGTCTTGAACGAGTCTAGTTGTTTTATTTAGCGGCCAAAGATAATATTTTTTTCAGACGCTGACCGTTTTGGTGCCGAGCAATGTCCTTGATAAAGTCGTTACTGAGCAGCTCCTCCACGATGGGCTTATATTTACCCAAGTCAGTGCTTGTTGGATGAGTAGAACCCTGGCCTGAAGTAAGCCCGACGTTTAAGACTGGATAATCCCCTCTGATGTGGTGCACGTCCTTGTCGTCGAAAACGATAGAATTAGCTGCTGAAGCCATTGCTTCGTAGGCCCGGCTACACTTTATCTCGTATTCTTTGTCATTGGGTTGACTAGCGAGAACGGCGCACACTCTCTTGTCAATGTCCAGGATCGGCCGCGGCGTTTTACCTAGCATTGAATCTCTATTTAGAATATCAAAGCATGGACAGGAGTGGAACCGACCATCCCAGGCTATGTACCTGAAATCATTGGCTTCGAGGTCTGCTAAGTCGTAAGGTTGCTTGAGATGAGTCGTCGCCTTGAATGGTTTGCCTTGATAACCTCCTTCCGCCACCGGGAGAGATCTCATCTTCAAGCTGGTCTCTATTGGCCGACAACGTGATAAAAGAGAGCGGCGCCCGCCATGCATATCGAGGTTCAGCGTGATTCGCGATTTACTGCCTGGGACACAAGGAGGACGAGGTATCTAACGAGTATTCCAAGTTTAGAGATGTGGTAGAATCTGGAAGAGAAATCATAAACCTTGGTTGACTCCATTGAACAATTGTACTAGTAGTTAAGTCGGCGGTCTGCAGGTGCCTCGAAAATTGAGTGGGGTCACGTGCCTTACGACCTAAGAGAAAAATCTTGATTCAATTTACATCCCGCAATCTGGTGTGGTGCGCATCAGAGGTAACCGTACAATATGCACTACTGACTACGCGGGAGCAGTGTGGTTGTTTTGCAGGTGACCTTTTTGGGTGTTTTGCGGACTAGGTGCCGGCGTCGTCGGCGAACAACTTGCTTGGTCGCCTGTGGGCCGGGTGGTGGCGTTAGTCGCGGTACCCACTCGAGAACGTTTAGTGCTCCCTGCCAGCAGAAGAGTGGGTTTACACATGTTGTATGATCGAGGGACCAATCGCATGCTGTGCCATATTTACTTTTTTGCAGGTTTTACGACCTTCAGGACCCCGTGTCAGTTTGCACTTGTCGTATCTTGGGGCCAATCCCGTGCTTTGTCATGCTTGCGCCTCTGCGGGTTGTACATGTTTGCATTGATGCAGGATTAACGAACCGGAAAAGACCTTGCCAAGCAAGGTGGGAGTGACGATCCGAGTGTACGAGCCAAAGCAGGTCTTAGGATGAGCAGGGATCCTGACATCGATGATTGGCCTACTTCGTCCCGTTCTGCTAGAATTCGCCCTTCACAGTCACCAGCACTCAGTCCTACAGCTAGGCAGCAAATTGGCAGCAAAGAAATGTCTTCTAGAGTTGAGGCACGCTGGTTCCAAGACTCGGGGACCGATTCAGTGCGGGGTGAGCTATTGGCAGGGTAGATGCGGATGATTGAAGCGCCCTCTAGGCATTTGGGAACCTATAGGAAGAAACGGTTCTCCCACATCGGCCCAGTGGAGTCTTCGGCGAAATGAGAGGAGATTCATGAATATAATTAGGGTATCGGAGGGGGGGGGGGCAGCCTGCTCGAAGTCCCCCTGAGACCTACTGGTGTAGTCCCTAGGAGGGCCGATGGAAGTTCGTACCATGGCGTCGCCGTTTTTGGACCGAAGTATCATCTGGGACGGATGGCGGTGAGGAGGCGTCGGGCTTCAACCCGAAAGGTTCAAGACCCCAGCGACTCTGCTGTCTTTAGTCGGCTTACAGCAAACTTGAGGAGCATTCTACACAGAACACGATAATTACACGATAGCCACCTGTGCCACTGGCAAGACCAGAAACCTGCGCAGGTTTAGTCACGTGACAATGGTACTCGGTTACGGTAAGTAGAACCAAATTTGGGCCTCTGGATATCCCATGATGACGCAGGTTGAGCAATACGAAGGCAACGATGCAGGACTGAGAAGTGAGAGATGTCAAATAGAGGCAAGACGCCGGTGATGGTGTTTAGGGGTTTCGAGGCCAGGAGATGGAATGAAGGGTGGATTTCACTCAAGATGTAGAAATAAACTTGTATTATAATCTAAGCTGAAACCAGTAGATACATCAGTCAGGAGTCTAGAGTGGAGAGTGAAACGGGCGAGCCTTGAGTAAAATCAGAGAAATAGAAGAAAGACAAGACAAGACAAGACAAGGGGCGTGGGGTAAAGTGGAAGGAAAGGAAAGGGCCCACGGCTGTGTTATTAACAAGTCCCTTGTTAATCGATTGGAGTAACGGAGCAATGAAACTAATATGAAAGAGTACTGAAACGGTTTTTTCTGATTTTTGGGAGGGATATTGGAGAATAATCGGGAGGGAATAGTGGGCGGTTGGCTTTTATTGCGTCATCAAGAGACCGCGAGGATGTTGGCAGGGTATATTCGCGACGGTATGACGTCCAGATATTTACTAGGAAGTGATGAGATATAGGAAAGGACGGCCGAAGTCAGAATTTTATGCGGAAAGGGAGTGAACACAATGGTTGACACGTAGCGAACGACGGATTCCTATGCCATGCCCATTGAATTGGGGAGGAAGTTAATTGGTAGCAATCTCCCCTAGTGTTTCCATGCGATAGGTGTTTTAGGCGTTTGTAGACACAGACACCGTGCTCGAAGTCACCTCATGCATCGCTATGTTGGAGATAAAGAGCCTACAAGCAGACGTCGTGTGAGCACTCATAGAGGGCGACAATGGGAATATGCAGCTCACTTTTCCATGTTGACTAAGTCTGATGCCCTATCCCTGAAGGCAGCTGTCACGAAAACAGGCTGCTCGGTATAGGGACTGTTTCCCTGATCATAACGCTTGGATGGCTCCTCAGTTAATCTCGTAGAGAAATCTCCAATCCTTCTAGAACGGGTCTTAGCTATGGAGTAAAATAGCAAATGACTGGCTTACTCTTCCTCGTCCTCGACGGTATCATGATCCATTTCGACGTCATTCAGCGACATGGTGCTGGGGGGATGGGGATGGCGGCAGGGGGGATGGGGATGAGGATGGCG